>RJWM01047385.1:0-11932 GCA_004363535.1 Dasyprocta punctata | reverse complement strand
GTCCTTTGCCCATTTTATGTTGGATGACCAGTCTTTTTATTGTTGAGTTGCAAGTGTACTTTCTGATGGCTAGGCCCTAGTCAAATATATAATTTCCAGATATTTTTCCCATTTTTGTAGGTTGTCTTTTCACTCACTTGATAATGTTCATTGAAAAAAAAGTTTTAAATTTTGGCACAGTCTTGTATAGCCTGTTTTTTCCTGGTTGCTTGTGTTTTTGGTGTCATGTCTAAGAAATTACTGGCTCACCTAAGGTCACAGTGATTTACACCTGTATTTTCTTCTGTTCTATGGTGCTAGCTCTGACCTTTGATCTCTTGTGAGTTTTGTATACGCTATAGGGTGGGGTCCTATTTCATCCTTTTGCATACGGCTATCCAGCTGTCCCAGCACCAGTTGTTGATTGGTTTTTTTTGTTTGGTACTGGGGATCGAACTCAGGACCTTGTGCTTGCCAGGCAGGTGTTGTGCCCCTGAGCTACATCCCCAGCCCACCAGTTGTTGAAAAGACTGTCCTTCCCCACCCTTGAACTGCCTTTTGCAAAATCAGCTATGTGGGTTTATTTTTAGACTCAGTTCTATTTCATTGATTTTTTTTTTTTTTTTTCTTTTTGGGTCTATCCTAAGTTAGTACCACACAGATGCCACTGCTAATAGGTTTAGGGTAAGTTTTGAAATCAGGAAACCTGAGTCCTTAACTTTGTTCTTTTCCAAGATTGTTGTGCCTCTTCCAGTCCCAGTCATTTCCATAGGAATTTTAGGATCAATTTCAATTTCTGCAAGCAAAAATAGAAAAAGAAAAAGAAAGCCAGCAAGGATTTTTGTGGCGATTGTATGGAACTTGTTGATCAGTTTGTGAAATGTAGCTATTTTAATAAACCATCTCAACATCTCCCAGTCTACTTGGGATATTTTCCATTTTTTATGTCTTTAATCTCTTTCAAAAGCGTTTTATAGTTTTCAGTGTACAGATCTTGAATTACTTTTGTAGATTGTTAAATATTTTATTCTCTTTGATGCTGTGAATGAAATAGTTTATTTCACTTCTGGTTATTCATTGTTGCGTATAGAAATACAGTCAATTTTTGCATATTGAACTTGTGCAATGTATTGTGGGCTAGCCTCACACTCATGGCTGTTGTCCTGCCTCAACCTCTCCAGTTTTGGGATTATAGGTGTGCATCACCACGCTTGCCTGCATATTGAATTTGTATCCTGCAGTTTGCTGAATTTATTTGTTGACACTTACAGTTTTGTGTGTATGTGTATCAGGATTTTCTGAACAGGAATAGCGTCTGCATATAGAGATAGCGGTACTTATTCCTGAACAAGCAGCCACAGTCTCTTGTTTTTTTCTAATTACTAGCTACCTTCTTAATCATCTTTAAATGCCCAATGGTTTCTGCAGAATAATGACCCAGTGATCCTGCTGATTGACTGACTTTGGAATTAAAACAACTATTTTCACGTGCAGCCACAATTGTTTATGTTTAATTTGATTTGCTTTATTCTTCCTCATTTAGGCTTTGTGTATACTGAGAAGGGGGGATCCTGTGGGCGTCAGTATGGTCCTAAAGAAAGTCAGTGGGGGCGTCCTCTTGCTTTTCAGGTATCGCCTCCCAGGCCTGGTATCTGGGCGTCACCTAGGAGTTCGCAGGTCAGAGGAGCCAGCAAGTCTATCCCCTGTACCCGCAAACTCCTTACCCGCCCTTGTGGGCAAGCTGTGTTTCGGTGGCCTCTTGGAACTTGGAACGGTTGTATTTACTGTGGAGCAGCCAGGCTGTCAGAACCTGTAGCTCCTGTCTGCTGGGCTGTAGCTTGCCAGGCAGAGCTCCGGCTCTGGAAGAGGCCCTGTGGGGGGCATTTGCTGGCAGGGAGAGGGAGAGCCTCGGTGACCACCCCGGGGGGATGGGCTCCACCTCCTCCAGAGCCCTGCTCTCCTGTCCTTCACACACCTGGCTGCGCCTTTTCTTTGGGGATCAGGATGCTTATGCTGCAGCCCAAGTGGTGTCCAGATTTCTCCTCCTTCTCCCCTTCCCTTCTTGTTGCCTTTGACCTTCCTTCCCGTGGTGCATTCTCGGGCCCTCTGGCCGCCTCCAGCTCCCAGATCACACCCTGAGCTGCTACTTGGGCGACGACATTGAGCGTTGGCCTCCTTTCCCGCCACCCTGCCTCTCGGTTTTCCAGAACCAGGCTTATTGTTCTGTCTCTTCAAATGATTTATTGTCTTCTATAGCAGTGTGGGAAGGAGCTTAATTTTTGAAGTACACAGTTTGCTTCTGTATGGTCAGAGCAAAGCAGAGGAGGTTTGATTGATCTGATGACAAAATGGCTTTAGTCATTGTTAATATGAACTCTCTTAAGGGCCTCTGTTTTATTTGTCCTTTTAATTTATGAACCTCCTTCAGGCGCCTGGACACGGAGCCAGACAGACCCTGTCTGTCACACTCCGAGCTTTATTTCTTCCTCGAATACACTGGGAACTGCTGTAGGATCCTGACTCTCTGCTAGATTTGGGGTTGAATTAGGGAGTAGCTGCGTCTGATAGCAAATGCATTTTTTGGAAACCTGTTACTGGTTTTCCAGAGGAAAATGTCCACTTAAATAGGCAGGGAACAGAAGAGCTGGAAGTAAATGCTCTTCTGCCCAATGCACAGGAAGGCAGCGATGACGAAGCCTGTTTTGCTTCTCTGTAGGTCTGAAGCTGTCATCGTCGGACTCCTAGCGAACAGGAGCGGCAGAGACCCAGGCCAGCAGCAGGGAAAAAAGAGGAAAAGGGGACTGTTTCTGAAGAGTGCATCACTTTCTGTTGCAGGAGTCCCACGGATCTCTCGCTAAACCACGTCCAGGGTCTCCCAGTGTCCTTGAGGACGAGTCAGATCGGGTCAGGGATGTTGCCCAGTGGTAGAGCGCCTGGCTAGCACACATGAGGCCCTGGCTTTGGTTCCCTAGCACTGCACAAAAACCAGCCAAAAAGAGAGAACAACAAAAGCTTGAGTCAGAATCAGCATCCGCTGCTTTGGTAGCTGGCAAGCAGGCACCTAGGGGCATTTCCCTGAAGAGAGTTCTTGAGTTTTACCAAGTTAATTTTGAGGAGCTTGCTGAGAAAATGCATTGTAGCATTAACTCTTGAGAGTGGAGTTTGGGCTGTGGTGAAATAGCAGACCGATCCATTTCTGGATCGGTCACAGAAGCTCATGGGAGAAGCCTTGCTTGGCCCACGGCGTCTGCTTGGACTGTGCGGAGAGGGACGTGGGCCTGTGAGTGGCCACACCAATGTGCGCCTTCCTGGTTGGCTTCAGTGTTCTGGCTCCTCCAGATCCCCGAAGCCCCGTTTGCAGTTGTAGTTTTCATGCCAGGCTGTGTGTGCCAGGGTAAGGACTAAGTTGTATTCTTCTTTGAATCCACACAACCTGATGTGGTGCCTAGTGCACAGTATTGTCCTCAGAGACCGTGTGGTGAGTGTCCAAGGGCCAGGTAGTCCTGTTTTTGTGATTGCTTCCCCTCACCCTTTTTTTTTTTTTTTTTTGACACAGTGTCTTGCTGTATAGTTCAGACTCACCTTGAATTTACTGTGTAGCCCAGGCTGGTATTGAACTCATGGTGATCCTCCTGCTTCAGCCTCTTGAGTGCAGGGATTACAGGTGTGCACCACCGCACCTGGCATGACTTTCATTTAAAAGGCTTGCTGTGTGTTTGGAAATAAACTCATTTTGGTTGGCAGAATCAAGGTTGTCATGTCATCCTTTGAAACAATTAGAGAAAGAGAAAAATCTTAAAAAATTATTGGTCTCTGACATATAAAGCTTTCTAATTAATACCTAGTTTCTTCATAAAAGATATATCGATCATGTCTTTTCTGCAGTGAACCTTCCCTAACATTCCCCATCAGAACCATTTTCTTCTCTGAATTACGTGTGTGTGTGTTTTGAGATGGTCTCGCTATGCAGGTCAGGCTGGCGTAGAACTCATGACGATCCTTCTGCCTCACCACCGTGCCCAGCTTCTCTGCATTCTTTCGGTGACTTCTCTTTGCCTCAGTTTGTGTGGCTTTATTATCTGACCACTTGTCCATCCCTCCCCTTTCCACCCACAGATCACCCTGGAACAGACCTGGTGTCCCTGCTCCAAGGCATGAAGTGTTCCACAGCCACGGTGCATGGTGGCGTCCGCACGGCCCTGGTGTCCCTTCCGTGCTGGGTGTGGGTCTGCTTCCGAGGAGGACGTGGGCGGGCTAGTTCGAGTTGAGGTTTATGTTTTAGGATGTGAAAAATGTAAGCTGAAAATAGTGTTTATGAGTTTTAAGGGTTGTGGGAATAAAAAGAAAAAGCCTGAGATACGTACCAGAGATGGGTTTGCGTGGCCCACAAAGCCTAAAACATTTACCAACTGGCTCTTTATGGCAAAAACATTGTCTCACCTTTGGTTTAGCTCACTGGGTTCAAGGCGACAGAGAGCCTGTGTCAGCCGGGACAGAGCATTTAGATCATAAGGAGCCTCACAGTCACTTGTCCATTGGTCCATGTGTCACACGGCCTGTGGAAGCATCCGGCTGCCGCAGTGACCGGGCACTTGCTACCCACAGGAACGACCTTTTCTTCTTTGGGATTTATAGGGTGTGGAACCAGGTGTCGTCACCTTTGCCTCTCTGGCCTATCCCAGTTTTACATGTCAAGGTCACATACGAGTGCAGGGGACACATGTGTTGGGGCCGAATCACAGAGGGCTGGGATAGATGCTTCACTGGGGAGTGGCTCGGGGGACTTCCCGGTAGGCAGGCAGCGGGCTGAGCAGAGCCCAGCTGAAAGGAGATGGGTGTGGCGTAGGGCTGGGGCGGAGGACGGAGCAGAGCGAGCCTCAGAGGGGAAGAGGGCCAGAGGCAGGGGCCAGCCAGTCAGTGGGATGCGGGGTCTGATTTAGGGAGGGATGCGTATCGGGGCGTGCGTGGTGGCTGCTGGTCAGGCCCCTCTTGTGGGTTGTGGCCACCCCTGGGGTTGGTGGGCTTGTGGTAGTTCGCTCTGGGCTCCCCGCCTGGGTGTTGTTCAGAGCCAGCCTTCTACAGAGTGGCAGCTTGCCGTGTTCCCGATGGACCTGCTTCCTGCGTTTGTCTTCTGATTTCCTGAAAGCAGCCACAAACTCCTGAGAACAGCAGCTCTTTTTTCTTTTCTTTCTTTCTTTCTTCTTTTTTTGAAATAAGTTCTTATTTTTATTCACAGTCTACTATTTTCAAAACACCAAGACAGCCACCTCCCGGAGGTTTAATGGCTTCAGAAAGTAAGATACCGACTTGTGGTGGCCCTGAGACTTGAGTCACGGCCTTAAGGCTCTTGCACAGTGAATGCTCTTCCTGTTTCTGAGAACCAGGGTGATGCTCTGTAATCATTTTGGTCACATCTTAAAAACTGTGGGCCTGGGGCTTGTTAGGGTGTGCGTGCGCCCTCAGTGTCTGTGCTGGCACGCTGGGCGGTCCTCTGTGTGGAAAGGGAGTCCCTGTGTGGTGTGTGCATTGCTTGCTTCATCTTGCAGTCTTTAGACGAGACTGCAGAGGACAGACAGCAGAAATACTCACACGTTACACCACAGCAGAGCTAGTAGTACTGGTTGCTATTAATACTAGTGGTATTAGCTGTTCTGGGAAGAGATGCTGCCTATTCATACTGAGCAGATAATAGCGAGATCGGGGAGTACAGTCCAGATAACTGTATCAGTGCAGGAGTAATTCTCATTTAAAAGCAACAGGGCGAATCTTTTAACTCCGAGTTTTAGGAATTCCTGAATGTTCACTAATTCATGGCACACGTTTGATAAAGAAATATTCTCTAGTCCTATAGCCCTTGAATTATTTATCTTGGGGTAGAACATCCTTTTGAGTGACTCCTGTCTTCCGTGTTAAAAATATGTTCGTGTCATCTGTCACAGCAGGCGTTCTAATCTGGGCGCACATTTCTGTTCCTCCTTCCTGCCCACGCACTTGGTGTTATCCTTGAGAAGAGAAAGGGGTTTTGGATGACAGCTCACTGACACACAGTCATTGCGGTCCCCCTTTTCCCTCCCACCTTCCCTTGCCATGCTGTGGGTTGGTTCTGGTCCATCTTTGGGGGAGGGACGGTTGGGTGGCTGTGGCGGGAGTGAGCCTGTTGAGGCCGACAGACGATGTGTTTGTGTTACGCCCGACAGGCTTTCATCTGTGACGTACGAGTGAACGGTCTCTTCCCATCTGGCTGTCACCCAGGCGAGAAATGATGATGGTGCCATTAGAACATGGGTTTTCTCAGACTCTTGGGGACGACAGGACATGTTTGTGACCTGGCACACCCAACTGCTATTATTTCTATTGGTACCTAGTACATGTAAATGTATGCTGCTTGGTTGACGGTGAACTTAGGGACCATACTCTCCCTACACAGTGCATTACAACTGAGATTTTAGCTTTATTGACACAGTGGTGATGTGCACTGGCAATCCTGAGGTGGACGTTTTGGTATCTTCTGGAGCCAGGGCCGTTCCCCTGTGGAAGGATGTGGGGGCGTCGGGCAGCCTGGCGTGGCTCGTGCAGACCTCTGAAGGATCTGTGTGGAGAGAGTGACCTCAAGTACCTCTAGGAGGGGCTCAAGGCCTGGAGGTCTCTGTCCCCACGGTCACCTGAAGGTCAGGGCCGGGAACCATGGCCAAGGACTGCAGCTCTGGTGGTTTTCAGTGTGGCTGGGGTAGAACCAGTGTGGGGTGGGGACAAGGGGTCCCAGTGCGGGCTGCGCAGAGTTGCGGGATTTCTGCAAGAAGGGTTGATCGCGTTGTTTGTCCCACACTGAAGGTCTGCCTGTCCCCTTCAGCATGGGGCATTTACTGATGCGAGTAGAGCCCTGGATTCCTGGGAGTTCACAGTTTCAGTGTAAACAGACGAGTAAACAAACCATTCCAGCTACACTGGGCCGTTGCTATGACAACAAGAAGTCAGTCCTAACCTGCTGGAATGAACGGAGCTCCTTTGCTTGGGGTCTGGCAGGGACACAGAGGAATCAAGGTGGGGTTGTGGCCTGAGACCCAGGCAGGCGAGTTTACTCTGCCAGGAGCCACAGGCTGGGCCCAGGCTTTAGGGGTGGGTTCTTCTCCTGCGGACGCCGCATCACCAGCAGCCTTACCAGGAGGCGCAGCCTCCTAAGGGAGGGGCTGCGAGAGTGGTAGCAGGAGTGGGAGCGTCTTCTGCTCCTGAGCCAGGCTCACTGCTGAGAACTGAGATGCTAAATATAGCTTCCGCAGCTCCTGCGCTACCTGCAGATGCGGGGAAGGAAGGGAAGCTCGCTGCCCTCTGGGGGAGGTTGTTAGGAACCGCCTGCCTGCGCGTCTGATCACGAGAACTCTGTCAGGGCTGCGGTGTCTCCGCAGCAGAGCTGGTGTACGTGCCTCAACCAGGGTGCCGGGGTGGGCGGTGCCGCCTGGCGGTGTGGTGGAGGCCCTGCTCGCTCCTGCTCGGGTCTCCTGGCCGCATGAACCTGGTCCCTTCCGGCGGGGACGGCGGTGCTCATCTGGCCATTTGTGGTGCTCACTTGATCACTTTCCCTCAGCTGCTTCCTTCCTTTTTCTACTTGTGCCAGTGAAATTTCCTCCTCCTGCAGCAGCAGGATGGCAGGGAGGGAAGAGCAGTGGTTGGGCTCTTCTGTCTGCTGGAGGGGTTTACAGGGTGACTGGCCGTTCCCTGTCTGTATCCAGGACTCATTACCTCCAGGGAGCAGGTGACGGTTTCCTCCTCCCTGGGAATTGGGGCCCTGCCTTCTGCGCTCAGTCGAGAGGGACCTACCATATCTCTGTCAGGTCGTCTCACTTGGTCATGGTGGTAGCTTAGACTTTGAGCAGGCTTGGGTAAATGGCAGGGAAATCTGTGAAATAGCTGCCACCTCCTGGGGGTGGGCTCTGCTCAGCCCCTTCCGGCACCCAGGAACCTGCCCTCTGGGCACACCGTCAGGGGGCTCCATTCTTGCTTGCCCCTTTCCTCAGCTTTGGGTGTCCCCATGCCCACTTGGCTGCTGGAGTTGCCAGGCCTTTCCTTCCTGACAGACTTTCCTGACGTCAGCCCTCCTCGTGCTGTTGGAAGATGTAGTACTTTTCCTGCAGCCCTGTCTAAGCTGTTCCCCAGTGCGTTCCTACCCAGGGTGCTTGGGAAAGTGGCATCTGTAATCACATGGCTTGCTTCCTGTTGCTTCTCTCCTGTGGATTTTTCTCCCCTTGCTTGTCTCCCTCCCTCCCTTCGCTACTGGGGCAACAGATACAGGGTCTCGCTTGTAGCCAAGAGTTCTACCACTGAGCTGCATCTCCAGCTCCTTTTTATTTTTTATTTTATTTATTTATTTGCAGCATCAAGGTTCGAACTCACAGCCTCGCACCTGCCAGACAGGTGCTTAGGCCACTGAGCCAAACTCCCAGCCCTAGTTTTTTGAGGCAGGATTGCGCTATGTAGCTCAGGCCGGCCTTGCGCTCGCGTTGTAGCCCAAGCTGGCCTGGAACTTACAATGCTCCACCTACCTCAGCCTCCCGAGTGCTGGGATTAAAGGCGTGTGCCACCATGCCCAGTTAGCCCATTTTTATTTTTTATTTTGAGACTGGTTTCGCTAAATTGCCTAGGCTGGCATCGTATTTGTGTTCCTCCTGCCTTGACCTGGGGATTAGCTGGGATTAGAGTCCCGTGGTACCACACCCACTTCTGCTGCTTTCATCTCTCGACCTGTTCCCTTTTCTCCATGCCAACAGCTTACTTCTACCCCTTATCATTTATTAACTGAATTATTCAACAGCCTCTCCCTTCCCTGTAGACAAAGATTTGACCCTGCATGTTGAGTTTAAGACTTGTTGGTGGCCTTTCTGACTTGGATAGTGAGCAATCTGTGACCCACAGAGCTGCACGATCTGGCTGTCACCTCCCCCAGGCTCCAGCGACTGGAACTGTCTTCTTACCTTGGTCACCTGCCTGGCTCTGCCCCTTCCCTCCTCAGACCTACCTTTTCCTCCTGGCCAATGGAGTTTCCTCTTGTCAGTCCTGCCTGGGCTTCCCCACAGCACTCACCACCCCTCACATGGTGCATTGTTTTTGTGTTAGTCTTGTTTTCCGTCTCCCCTCTACCCTGTGAGATCATGGCTTTGCAAGAGCAGGGGCCTTGATTGTATGTAATGAAGTATCGCCAGCACGTTGCTTTGTGCTGGCACCTCGAATACACCAAAAGAGGGTTTGCCAGGTGTGCAAAAGGGCCAAGCAAAAACAGCTGTGGTGGCAAGGAGGGAAACATTGCATACCTGTGAGCCGTGGCATCATAGGCTCTTTGAAAGCTTGTTTTCTGGCCACAAGGACTTGATTCTTAGAGGGTTGAAAGCTGAATTAGGAAGTGTAGATGCTTCAGAAAGTAAGACCGTTTGAATGACTGATCCTCACCTTCTGCAGAATGGAGTTCCAGATGGATGCATCGTCAGCCGCAGCGGTATTTCCTGTGGCTCTCCATCACCAGCAAGGTTGCAGGCAGTCTTCCGTCTCCAGGGGGCTGCCCGTCTCCACTCCTCATTCCTTTTACTAGTCAGAACCAGGCAGTGCCTCATTAGAGAGATTCGGAGATAGTGCTTTAAACGGTCTGACTCATCCGGCCATTGTCCAGGAGGGCGGGGAGGGTCACCCTGGCGTGGCTTTGGTGATAGCAGTCACATCCTGTGACAATTATAATGGAGGCTGGTATTATGCTGAGGCACTGAAGAGTCTGTCAGAGAGTGAGGAGCTGAGAAGCTGTCGCTGCCACCTGCTCTGTCGCTCGTTTTCCTGTTTGTAGTTCGTCTTTGGAACTTCCTTTATTTTTGGTCAGTGTGAAGACCTGTAAAGTTGAGATCCCAGGATTACCTGGACAAGAGGCTTTGATGCTCTTCATGCCTGTTTTTTTGTAGGTCCTGGCAGCTCTTTAGTGTCTGTGATGACTTTCCAGAAATGACTTTGTGTAAATTCTTCAGATCGTACTCCTGAGTAATACTTGTAACCTGCATCCAGCGGCCTGGGACCAGTGCAGGGATGGCTTGGGACGGCTGATTTTCTGTGGAGCTTGTGTTCTACCTGAGCCGCGCAGTGGTTTGAACATCTGTCTGCCTGAAGCCAGCTGGACTGAGCTCAAATGCCGGCTTTACCAGCTGCAGCCAAAGTGGCCCTGGGCAAATATGCTCGTGGATTTGCTTTTATTTAATAAATGCTTATGCTGCACTTACTGCGTGCCAAGCATTAAGCGCTCTGCAAATGTTGAGTGCATTTAATGCATTAAGCAGTGCTCTGGCTCGGTGCTGTCATCACACCTGTGTTGGAGAGCCAGGAGTGGGACGATCGCCGGGCTTGGGCACTGAGCTGGAATTCCACCCCCAGCCGGTCCAGCTCTCGCTTCCTCCTGACTTGGGCCACCTCTCAGCTTCCTATCTGGGGAGTGAGACAGCAGCAGTAACCAGGCTGCTTAGAGATGAGACTGGTGGAGACCCTGTCTCAAAGTAAAAAGTAAAAGTAAAAGCTGGGGAGGTAGCTGTTTCCCCCACTACCAGCACCATCAGAAAAACAACAACAACAACAAAAAACCGCCTTAAGAAAGGCCGAGTAAGAGCTGGCCTGCACCCTGGGGAGCAGGGAGGACGCCTCGTAGCTGCCACTGCTGCTGTCCAGGGGAGGGCAGTGCAAGGGCACAGGTGATAGGTGTCCTTCCAGCGGCCCTGGTGACCGTGAGGAGGAGCCTGAAGCAGGGCCGGCGCTGTGGCTGAGCCAGCTGGGGGAGGTGTGGAAGACACAGCAGCCACCTGAGGACTGAGTGTGGGCTGCGAGGCAGGTGCTCTCTGCCACGGGTGCAGCCAGCTCTGGGCTGTGCAGGGTTTGCCCCCCTGGGTCAGGGAGCAGAGGCGCAGGAGGATGGGCTCATGCGGCTGGTGGTCGGGTCTGTGGAGTTGGATGGAGGTGTGAGGTATGGTCAGCTGCCATGGGGCCATTTGCAGAGGCCCCTGTCATCAGCCCCCTTCCGGCCCTGCGAGTTTGTAACTAGCTTCCCATCTCCTCTTTGTGTTCTCTCTCTTTAGAAATTCTCTCCCACACCTTCCTTCCAGTGGATTTCTAGAAATACCCTGTTTTTCATGACTCACTGATTGAACACATCCTGTTTGGGGAAGTGTTGAGAGGAATTTCAGAGCGGCACCCAGTGTGCCGGGCGGGATACGCTGCTGCTCTCCTGCTTTCCTGCCTGCCCTTGCTGCGGAGCGCCGGCAGGCTGGGTGCAGGCTCTCTGCCTTGACCTGACTGAGGCCGCTGGAATTTTCCTCTTGGGCTGCAGGCAGGGACCCGTGTGGGACTAGAGTGACTGAAGACTGGGCCTGGAGCTGGGCCTGCCGAGACAACTTTCTGAACCAGATTGGCCTGGCTTCGGGGGACCTGGGTGACGTTGGTGGCACAGGGGCCTTGTGCCCCTGGGCAGAGTTGCTTTCCAAGCCTCCCATGGGAAAAGCAGCCAGGGCGACTTTGCCTCTGGGGCAGATGGAGCGCAGAGGGTAGAGAGCCGGCCCTGTCCTTTGGTCGGCTTTGACTTAGCCCACAGCTCGCATTATTTCTCTCCCCCAGTTAGTGCATTGTCCGTGCTGCAGAGACCCCTGGCAGGCTGAGTGCAATCACTGGACATGGTTGCAGGGGAGCAGTGCAGTCACAGAAGACGGGGAAGGGAGGAGGACTGGAATCATGGGAGCACAGGCAGGGGAGGCAGTGCTGTGTTGTAGACAGGACCCTGGGGAGGAGCTGGTGGCCAGCCGCTGTGACGTGGGCTCAGCTGTGTGGCAGAGTGGCCAGTGTGGCCAGACAGGGACACTGAAGAAGCAGTTAGGCAGTTTTGTCAGCTCCTCTGAGCCCAAAGGTGCCATGGGAGTGGTTCCCGGAGAGCCGGCTTGGGATGAGG
>RJWM01047384.1:0-11917 GCA_004363535.1 Dasyprocta punctata | reverse complement strand
GCTCTTCCCTCCTTTTGCTCTGGCTGCTTTTGCTGGCTGCTGCCTTGAAGTGTTGCCCCTGTGCCATGCCACCCCACCTTGGAGTCAGCAGACTATGGACTGAAATCTCCAAAAATAGCAAGCTAAATAAAGCTTTCCTTCCCTAATTTTGGGTGTCAGGTGTTTTGTCTCAGCCATGAGAGAAAAGTAACCAAGACAACTCTCTAAACTAGTTTCTTTCTTTCTTCTTTCTTTCTTTCTTTTTCTTTCTTTTGTTCATTCTTTTCTTTCTTCTTTCTTTTTCTTCCTTCCTTCCTTTCCCCCCTTCCTTTCCCTTCTCTTCTCCTCCCTTTCCTTCCTTCCTTCCTTTCTTCCTTGCTTCCTTCCTGTATTGGTTGATTCTGTGTCCCCCCAAGGACTCGTAATTTGCACAGGGCTGAGTCTGGCATTCATGATTGGTTTGTTGTGCAGTACTGGTGATGTGAGCGCTGCTCCCATCCAGGGGTGGAGTCGAGATACAGTGTAAGGGCGAAAGGAACGCGGGTCTTCCCTCTCTTGCTGTTCTGCCCTCTCTTGCCAGTTCGCCTTGCTGTTCAGTGCCCACCACACCACTCTGCCTTGGAGCCAACTAAGTATGGACTGAAACCCCCTGAGAACTGTAAGAAATAAATCTTTCCTTCCCTAATTTTGGGTGTCAGGTATTCTGTCTCAGCAACAAGTGAAAAGTAACTAAGACACTTCCTTTCTTCCTTCCTTCCTTCTTTCCTTCCATTCTCTTTTCTTCTTTTATTGCTCAACTGTGTCATCATGACTAGCTTGCCTCATCTAGTAAAATTAAAAATAAAATGAGTACATGACAAGAGAGGGGGAGTAGAAGCAGAGTACTGTGATCTGTTTAAGGCTTTACCACCTGCTTCTGATGCCAGGCTGGGAAAAATGAGCTGTCGCCTGAACCAGAACACAGGGCTGAGGTGGGCAGGAGTTTGTGACAACTCTGTCTCCAAGGTGCCCACATAGCTTTCACAATGACCTTGGAGCTGGGGTTCCCTGGTAGCTCCTTCAGCCCCCACTCCACATGCTCAGGATATTCTCACCCGCAGGTCCATCTGGATGATCGTTGGGGGCTCTCTGAATCAAGGATATTCCTGAGTTTTGAAAATATCCACTTCATCCTCACAGCTCTTCCCAATTTTTGTCACCATTCAAGCAGGTCATAGAGACAAAACCCAAGGATTTAGGTAAGGGTGTCTAGATGGAGTCTTCCTGTTTAAGCAATGGCTCTTTACCAGATGCTTCTCCAGATGAATTTCCCACCATTGAGTTCTTTATGGAAACTCTAAATGACTTATTTTTCACTTAGCCATTGAGTGTTTCTATTTGAGGGAAGATAAATAACTACTATCTGTTGAGTTCCAACTGAGTACCAGGTGTTATCTCATTGAATCTTAGTAATACCCCTGAAAGGTAGATGCTGGAACAGAGAAAAACATTGCCTATGCCTTTCAGGGTCAACCCATGTTTTTCATCCAAGATTCCAAAGTAGATTTTCTGCTATAAAAACATAAAGTAAGATTTTTTTTCTTCAGAATGTCAAATTGTATTTCTGCCCAAAATTTGATATTTTGTAGTTTTCAAACATGGTTTACTTCATGAACAAAGAAAATGCTGCTGAACCTTTAGAAAAAGACTTTTTAAAAAGTATTCACCATATGCTAACACTATGTTTCATGCCTGCTGTGGTTTAGATCTAAAATATTCTATAAGAGACTTATGTTTTCAGAGGTGGGGCTTTTGGAAGGTGATTGGATTAGGGAGGTGTTATACCTTTCCATGGGTGAATCCATTGATGAGCTCCTACTGATTACTCTTAGGAGGGGGTGTCCAGTTGGAGGAGGTAGGTGAGTCATGCCTTTAGAGGATATCTCATTCTCTTCTTCTTTCTCTCTGCTTCTGGTTGCCCTGAAGTGAACAGTTCCAATCTGCCCTGCCACTCTGCTACAATGTTTATAGAGCCAGATGACCATGGACTGAAACCATGAGCCAAAATAAACCTCTGCTCCTTTGAATTGTGTATGTTAGGTATTTTGTCCCAGAATTGGTAAAGCTGACTAATACAAGAAATTGTAACTACAGTTGGGTGGTTTCTGTGACTATACCTGATCATGTGGTTTAGAAGACTTTGGTTTAGAGGAGGAATTTGGAAAATTTTGGAAAATCAAGCTAAACAACACCTAAAATTCTGTAAGAAGAGCTGGATGAGCAATTTTGATTAGAATGTAAAAGACCAGAATGCTGATAGAAATGTGGGAGAGTAAAGGGCAGGCTCATAATATTTCAAGTGAGAACAAGGATTCTGGTAGAATTTGAACCAGGGGCCGTTCATGTTATGGCCTGGCAAAGAATTTATTTACATTTTGCCCAGGCCCTAAAACTGTCTGAGGTTGAGTTTAAAGGCAGTAGACTAATTTATTTGGTGGAAGAAATGTCAAGAAGGCCTGTCAATCAAGCCTTGGCATGGGTATTGCTGGCTTATTTTAGCCAGATTTATAGTGAGGATTGGGAACAAAAAGCAGAAGATTCATAGCACTTTCAGTTTAACCAAAAAGGGAACATGTGTAAAGTAGGAACAGGGGTGGAAGGGGAGTGGGGATGGTGGGGGAGGATCATCACAGATGAGGAAATTAGTACCACAAAAAGTATCGAGCAGTTTGAACTCAGATGAGAAAAATCCCTTAAAGCCATCTCAGGAATCAGCAAGACTTCCACCATCACAAGCTCGAGAATGCAAAAGTGTAAGCACCTTTGAAAGACTTTGCTTTGAGAAAAGACCCCAGGAGGCCTTGATCATCCAGAACTTCGTAGGAAAGTATTTCAGTGATCCAGGCATTTAGTGGCCACTGTAGTCCAAGGGGACCCAGCAAATGCTCACAGTGGCAAACCTTAGCATCATCTACATCCATTATTCACGTGGTGGTGGGGTCATGAGGCCTTCTACTCAGATTTTGAAGGAAAACCTGAAAGACCAAGTAAAAATATGTAACAAGATCTGAGTCCCTGCCAGGGTGGTATCTGAGGCAATGAGAATTAAGCCAAAGCTACAGTGGAGACCCTAGGAACTTAGAGATGCCAGGGACATGGAATATCTGCTAAAGAAATCTAGAGGCAGTAAGCAGAGCCAACCCAAGAAAAAGGCCTTATGCACAGCAATACACAAGGCCATAGGGGTGCGGATATTTAAATCTTTTGGAGCTTGTATCTTGCCATCATGTGCCTCAGGTGCTGGACATAGATGTACAGGATTTATATTTGCCCTGCTGGATTTTGTTTTTTACTTACTCCAATTCTTTTTAGCCCCCTATTCCCTTTTGTAATGGGAATGTTTACTCCATGTAATTGTATGTTGAAAGCATTTAATTTTATTTTTCATAGGGGCTCAGAGTTAAGAGTTTGCCTTGAAACTCAGAGAAGACTTTGGACTTGCACTTTAGAGCAATAATGGAACTCTTAAGACTTTGGTGACTCTTGGACATAGACTAAATCCCTGTTGCATAATGAGACAGACATGAGCTTTTTTGGGATCAGGGTCAGAGTTTAGATATGAAATGTCTCCTAAAGTCTCATACTTTCAGAGGTAGAGCTTTTGGAAGTTCACTGGATCACAGAGGGTGCTAACTTCAACAATGGATTTACCCATTGTTGTGTTCATAACTGGATGTGCTTTTATTAGGGTTGTCAAATTGGGGGAGGAGTCACTGGGGGCATGCCTTCAGAGAGTCTGTCTCTTGCTCTGGCCCTTCTTCTTTGTCTGCTTTGGTCCCAGCTTTGCTCTGCCGTATTCCTCTGCTGTGATGTGTGCCTAGGAGCTGATGACCTTGGACTGAAACCTCTCAAACTGTGAGCTCTTCAGCAAGAGATCCTCTTTCAGTTGGAGGTGTTGGGCATTTTGCCTAAGCAATGAAAATTCTGACCAGTAGAGTACCTTAGTCAACTTTAATGTTTTATAACTCTCCTTACACTCTTCTGTTACAGATGGAGAGACTAAAGCCTAGAAGAGTTAGGAGGCAAAGATCACAGGGTAGTCAGTGGGAAGCCAGGGACCAGAACTTGGGCAGCTTGTCTTGAGAAGCCATTCTCTTAGTGTCCCTTACCTCAACACTAAGGGGGCATCCTGACTGAGAATATTTGTGAGCTAATGTATGTTTTTAAATACCTAGAACATACATATTGTGTGGGAGACTATGCACATCCCAGGGACAGAGACCATTAGCATTCAGAGGTTTTTAATTCAAGCTTCTTATGGGGCAAGAGACTCAGAGGTAAAATTACAGATGGAGATAGTGTTCATCTTCCTTAAGTGTCCCCTGCTGTTTTGCTACATCATTCTCAGGAAACTTTATGTAGCCAGGGGACTGCTGTTGTGCCCATTTTTATATGCCCACTGCCCAGGAAAGGAAGTGCTTTAAAAACTTTCGTTGAATGAATGAATGCAATCTGACTTATGACTGTGAAGAAGTTAAAGTCATGAAGACTTTTCGCTCACAGGAGCTTCAGATCTAGGGAAAAATCTGGCTAGCATCCTTGGCTTCCTGTGTCAACTTGATCAGTGCTTGGGGGCAACTCATCAACTTGGTTAGGAGTCCAGTTTCACAGGTGACAAAGTCTACCCTGGGCAAAGTGGAGAATTCACCAGCTGGCACATCCTGAAGACCCAGAAGCAGGCACAGTACAGCAGAAAGAGCTCTGAGCTGAAACTTAGTATGCTGGGGTCTTATCTTCCTGGCTACTTTCCCTCTCTGGGCCTTCCTAACCTCAGCTTTTAAAAAAAAGTAAGACTAGCTGACCACTAATGATAGGGCTAACATAAAAGCAAAAGAAGAACAGAGTGTGAATTCATGCGCAGTGGAAATTGCTGCCTAAACTGCTCTCCCTCTTTAGTAAGAGATCAAAATCACCCACCAGGAAAGAAGAGCTGACATTTACAGAGCCCTATGCTGGTGACTTGCCTATATGATCTTCATGAAATCTTCAAACAAGTTTGTGTAGAATACTATTCAGCAATAACAGTAGATGAACTGAAGATACCTGCTTGAATGGATCTGAAAGGCATTATGCTGAGCGAAAAAAGCAACTTCAAAAGATTACACATTCTATAATTCCACTTATATAGCATTATTAAAGTGACAAAATTATAGAGATGGGGAAGAGTAATAGTCGGGAGGAATGTGGGATTTGCAATGGGTAGGGCCATGACTATAAAAGAGTAGCAAAAGGGAGTTCCTTTGTGATAATGAACAGTTCTTTATCTCAGTTGTGGTGGTGGCCACACAAATTAATACATGCAATAAAATTGTACAAAATTCATCATGTGAGTGCACACACACACACACAGCATATATAAAACCAGTTAAATCTGAATAAAGTCTGTACATTGAACCAATAGTTCTGATATTTCCTTCTTTTGATACTATGCTATAATTATATGAAATGCAATTATATTGGAATTTTTAAAATTATTTTTTCACTCAGCATAATGCCTTTCAGATCCATTCAAGCAGGTATCTTTAGTTCATCTGTTGTTATTGCTGAATAGTATTCCACACAAACTTGTTTGAAGATTTCATGAAGATCATATTGGAAAGCTAGTAGATAACCATTTTGGAAAGCTAGTAGATACAGAGGGTTTTTTGGCACAGTGTTACTATTTTTGCAGCTTTCTGGATATCCATAATTACCTCATAATTAACAGTTTTTGTTTAAAAAAAAAGGCCTGTGATGTTACTATCCCATTATCCAGATGAAAGACCTGAAGGCATGCAGTGGTCATATAGGGTCATGGAGCTCTGAATGGGAAAGTAAGGATTTGATTCCACTTCTAGAGCTCAAAGTTGTACACTTTTCTCTTTACACAGAGCCTCAGGTGTGAAAAAGGAGTTGCCCAAACCTGGCCTGTACAGTCTCAAATCTTTTTCCACTTCTAGTTTAAAGTTTTCTAAAGTTTTCCAATGCTTAACCCTGCCAGGGTAGCATGGAGAGTATGACTTTTTTTTTCTACCTGGATAGCAGGTATCTAAACAGCCTGCTCATCTGAGAAGCCCTCTTCTACAGGGTGCTCTTAGTACACTTCTAACTCTATCTTCATAAAAGCTCTGGATGGATCGAGGATGACTGCAAGTTTGCTTTCAGGGCAGTAAAAACACACCTCAACAGCCACACATGGCTTCCCCTTAGCTCCCTCTAGTCAACCTTCAGCCTGCCTTGAACTCTGTGAGTGACTAGCTCAGGGTTGGAATGGCGTAGTTGACAAAGATTCTTCACTCAATTAAATTTTAGTCAGGCTCCTGAACTTCTTCCTAGGCCCATTCGTGAACATCGTTGTAAAATCTATTTAGCAAGAATCCTACTAACTCAGTTTATTGAGACCCCTCCAAATACCTAATCACCCTCATAGTTGAGCAGGTTTCTCATCCTCCACCATCTCCTAGGTAGTATCTGATGACCCCGGCCCATCTTCAACAGGAATCTTGTTAGGTCAGTTGAACCAGAATTCCCCTTCCTCTGATGATTCTGCTTAGTAATTTTTCACTGTTGAGCCCAACCCTGCTCCTTGACTGAATATTCCTAGTTTCCCATACTGTATCTGGAATTGATGCTAGTCTCTCTCTCACTGCAAAATCCCACTGCTGTGGTCCTCATACCTACTGCAGTGGTCCTGAGTAAAGTTTGCAATACCAAACTTTAACAAAGTACACAAGATGCCTGAACTTAACAGAGCTTACAGCCTGTTTGAGGCTGTAGCAAGAACAAATAACAGACAGACAAACAAAACAACACTATGGGGATTGGTGAAGCAGCTGCCAGGTCTTGCCAGCTCTAACCCAGATTAAAACTGCTTCAGGGGAAAGGAGGTATTTAATGTGCATCTCTCTGTGAGAAGATGGTTAAGTACAGACTTCCTGAGTTTCAAGGTAGCAGACAATATGCACCCAATAATTAATTTTGCAAAGAGGGACAAATAACCTGTTAGAAAGGAAATACCCCTTTATGGGCAAAGAATCCCAGCCGAAAGAAAGACATTGGCCAAAACACAGGGACATTACTGTTCATGTGTCATTAGGTGGAGATGGTATGCATACAATAATACAATAGACTATTTTGACTACATTAGCAATACAGTAGCCACTAGCCACATGTAACTACTCAGCAGTTTAAATGAGATTAGTCTGAAATGAGATGTGCTATAAGCAAAACACACATACTAAATTTTAAAAATTTAGTACAAAAAATGTCTCAATATTTTTTATTGATTACATGTTGAAATCTTCTGGGTATATTAGGTTAGTTAAAATTGTTAACGAATTTTAATTTTCATTTTATCTTAAGTCTCTTGCCACTGGGACACAATACTTGACACCCATAAGTTAGAGGAGGAGAGGTTTATTTTGGCTGTTTCAGAAGTTTCAGTCCATTTTTAACCAGCCCAATGCTGAAACAGCTGCTACAGAGGAAAGCTGCTCACACTGTGGCTGCGGGGCAGCAGAGAGTGAAGGGAGAGCCAGGAGGAGACGCACCCTCCCAGGCGTCCTCAGGGACGGCCTCTTAGACCTGGGCCCTCTTCCCACCAGCACACTCAGCTGCTGAACTCATCAGTGGATGAACCCATAAATACTGTAATACCATTTTTATGTGGTTAGAAAATTTTAAATTGCTAAATGTATGGCTTTATATTCTACTGAAAAGACTTTCCAACCCACCCTAATTCTTTCCACAAATTACTCTTTTTTTCCTGTTCCCTTTTGCAGAAACCAATGTGGTTTCTTTCCTTCTTTCTTTTCTTTCTTTCTTTCTTTTTGTTTCTTTCTTTCTTTTCCTGAACTGCAGCTTCCCTGCTCTCAAGAGGGTGACATTAATCACAAAGTAATTAGTTAGATGGTGAGAAGCCTCAAGGGCCTCTGAACTTAACAATGTTTTCTTTGTAGTAGACAGTTTTGATATTATTCAAAATGAACAAATGAGATGACTATTAAAATCTTTGAGTCTCCTTACCTCTGAAATTACTCTTGGAACAATCGCTTTTATATTCCTAAAGTTTCCATGGAAGCATGGGTTCTATTAGACAATTTTTGCCTTCTTAAGTAATGCAAATTTCATTTTGAAGATCTAGAAGTGATTTTGATACCACTTTAGTTTCTCTTGTTTTTTATTTCCTTCTGACCAAGAAAAGACACATTGAAATAGGACCATTAGAAAATGTACTTGTAGTTTCCTTCATTTGATCTGGCTTTGCTTCTCATTTCCCAGAGTAAAGTGGTTCCTTTTTTTCCACTACACTTTCAAGGAGGGCCCCCCAGAACATTGGTGTTATTTGAGGGGGCTAGGATTTGAATCAGCAAAATTTCAGTTTTGCAGTATAGTTATTGTAACTCAGTTTCACCAAGAGAGTCTGGGGAGCTATAGGTGCTCCTTCCTCCCCTGCCCACACCCTTGTGTAGTGGTGGGAGGAGGCACGAGGATGGGGGAACAATCATAGAGTAAGTCTTTTTTTTTCTGGCTGGATACAAATTATGCACGGAAAAAGTGACACTGTTCTCACTATAAAGGCATCAGTACATCAAATCAATGGTTCACCTGAGATAGGATAGAAGAAATAAAAATAGAGATGAGACAGGGATGCCATATTTTTAAAATTGTACTTTTAAGAAAAAGTACAGTTATAGTACACAGTTACCCAACAGTTATAATACTTTTTTACCTTCCATGAAATTCACTCCAAAAAATATTCCTAAGAGCCTTAAAAATATACTAAGGCTGTCAATCGAGCCTGCATTTTTCTTCCTATAGACTTTCATTCTCAAGAAAACAACTTTTAGGTGGGCAGTATATCACTAAACATCAAAAACATGCAAATGATTTACATGCTAACCTAGACCACCAAGTGGGTAAGCTGACTATAAGAATACTGTACACATTTATTGTAGTTATTTCCTTTGTTGCTGGGACAAAATATCTAACACCTACAATTTAAGTAAGGAGTGGTTTATTTTGGCTCACGTTTTCGACCATAGTTGGCTGAGTTCAAGGCAAGACAGCATGGCAGAGGTGCACAGCAGGGGAGAGTTGCTCACGGCAGGCATAGTGGCCATGAAGCAGAGAGAATCAAGGGGAAAGATGGGAGATAAATCTTTCCAGGTCACACCCCCAGTGACCCATCTCTCAGACTATACTCCACCTCCCAACAGCAAGTCAACTATACCACCTCTATAAACTAACTGCCTTCCAAATACACAAAGCTTTGGGGGCAATTTTAGATCTAAACCGTAACAACATCCTACAGACCATAATGCACCTCTGAGGGTCAACACTCTTATTATGGGTATGGTGCTTCTTTAATTCTGTATATTAAACCTTTTTGTCATGTGAGATAGTGTCCACAGGGCCTGTGAAGCAGTGGTAAAAAAAAATTTACCAATATACAAGGAATATAGAAAGACAGGAGTCTATTTAGATCAGGGTATACTGCCGAGGGGGATAACAAGCAAGTTTCCAAGAAAGGAACTGTGCAGTTGGTGTGAGAGATTGGGATTTTTAAAGGTTTGAGGATATGTTAAAATGAGTCAAGGCAGTAAATGTGCTTATCTTTTCCTGGATCATTTAGAACCTTATAGATCTTTTGGAAGCATTCCTATTATGTTTATATTTGCAGTTTTGACAAGATCACTCCTTCAGTCTTTAGTGTTAGATAAGAAAGTGATAAGGAGGCCTATACATGTGTTTAAGGAAAGGTAAGATAGGATTCTTTGGAAGGAGTGAATGAGCCTTACATTAAAAGGTTTGCTGCTGTTTTATGACCATCTTCCAAGTTCCTGGCTTTTCTTATTTCCTGGCATTTCCACTGCACTTTTGGCTTTACTCTCATAGCTTCACTCACTGTCCTTTTAGGAACACTGCCTGGCTTCCTAGGCCTTGCTCTCAAATCTGGTTGGAAGCCTCTCTGACCCAACAACTTTTGCATCTTTCATGCCCGTAAAACTAGTACCATATGAATAATGTCAAGGTCTGCTGCCAGCTGAAGCAGTAGCCAGGCCACAAGAGGCCTCTAAGTACTGAGAACTGAATGCTGGGGAACAAATTCCCTAGGCAGTCCTTCAGTGGAGTGCCCTGTAGTTCTCTTCTCAAAGTCTTTCACTTTTGGACATCTGCAGCTGTGAAGCATTGGGGCTTGCTGATTCCTCAAATGCCCTTGAGGCATTCTTCCTGTTGTCTTGATGTAAAGTACTTGACTTCTAAGTAATGCTAATCTTTTCAGCAACCAAGCTGTTCTTTATTCCAACTTTATGGCCCCAGCTTTATTGGAGTTTCCTTTCTGTGAAAGCAAAAATCTTCCAAATGGGTTTTTGGCCCCTGATTTTCTGTATAAACCTAGCTCAAAGCAGCAAGCAGTATTCATGCTAAAACATGAACACTGGGCTGCTTTTAAATTTCCTTCACAAGGTGAAAGGCCAAGATGGTGGAGAGGTAAACAGCAGAGAAAAATACCCTCTCTGAGAGTTTCTGCCCAGATATTATAGCATCATGAGGAAGACAAGAAGGAGGGAAGTGGGGCCACTGGGCCCAGGAAGAATCTGAAGTGCAAACTGAAGCTCACAGAGAGAGTGAAGAGAGAAACTTCAATGAAGAAAAAAGAGGTAGCTGGTGGCACCTTCTCTTGAGATGTGACACACTGCATGAGAGAAATGGTTCAAACCTGTGGTTACATAGTGAAGGTGACAACTGGGGACCCCAGAGGCCTCTGTAGACAGATGTAGCAATGGAGGGGAGCGGCTGACATGAAGGGCTTCACTGGCTGGTGGTGAGTGCAGAGAATTTAGTCCTCCCACAGGAGAGTGTTATTGGCCGGGAGCCATTTTGGAGACAGACCAGCTAAGCTCAGAACCCTAGAACTGCTGCCAGCTCCATCTAGTGGTGACCAGCAGGGCTCAGACCTGTGGAAATTGCTTAGACAACAACAATCCCAATGAGTCTGGTCTAGGTGTAGGCCTGCTGAGATTATTCACTACCCTATCAAAAAGCTACTGCTGCTTTGCTGGGAAAGGGTTACACAAATTGGGACTCTGTCTCCACAGGTTGTCTACCAGTGAAACCAGAGAGAACCCTGGAAGTGGACTTTTTCTTTTCTTTTCTTTTTCTCTTTCACTTTCATTGTTTGACCTTGTTTTTTATAGGAGTGAGAATGTAGTTCCTAGGCTCTTTGTGGCTGTGGTTCTTCTTTGTTCTTCCTTTTTTCTCTCCCCTGTCTCTTTTCCTTCAGTCTTCTGTACCAGTTTTCCTAAGAGGGCATGATCTCCCTTTATCCTTCAATCTTATTTCTAATCTCTTCCTCTTCTTCCACTTCTCTATTTTCTCCTTAATTCATTTTAAATTTTAACCCCCAAGAGCAAAATTTATATATATATATATAATTTTTGTGTGTGTGTGTGTGTGTGTCTGTGGTACTGGAGATCAAACTCACAACCTTGCGCCTGCCAGGCAGGTACTTAAGCCACTGAGCCAACTCCTGGCCCTATTTTTTTTTTGAGGCAGGGTCATACTATGTAGTGCAGGCCGGCCTTGCTCACACTGTAGCCCAAGCTGGCCTCAAATTCACAATGTTCCACCTACCTTAGCTTCCTGAGTGCTGGGATTAAAAGTGTGCACCACCATGCCTGGCCAAAATTGATATATTAAGGACGTGTATACTGCATATAATTTTCTGGTTTGTTTTAGATTTTGTTATATAATCACATATCTAGTTCATATAGTTAAAAGTGGCAAATTAAGGGTTAGCTCAGTTTGTCATTTTCTAGGCTGTGTTTGATGCTATTGGTGCCACTATAGCCAAAATTGACATAATTGTTCTAAACAGCTGTTGGTCCTGGTATTCCATGACTGAGACTGACTAAGC
>RJWM01047383.1:0-12063 GCA_004363535.1 Dasyprocta punctata | reverse complement strand
TATTTTTTAAATAATCCTTGGTGTAGTAAGTGTCAATTCATTGGGGAAAATGTGTTATTCCATTGAGACTCTCCCAAAATCATTATATCTCAAAGTCTTAAGGGATCACAAGGTTTCCATATTTGTCATTTATTCAGTTCATCACCCTGTGTCTCCATGTCTTCCACAGTTTGGATTGTATTGGACAGCAAACTTCTGCATTAAAACATAATGTGAAAACTTTAACATAAGCACATTGGAAGAAATTCTTGAAGTATCTGTCATTTGAATATTAATTTTTATTGTGTTTTAGGTAGAACTGCTTGTGAAATTGTTCTCATATTGGCAATAATTACTAAATGACATGAGTGCTTCAAGCTTTAATGTGGATAGTAAGAGGTTTTTACTCCTTTTTTTTGTAACTTTAAGGTTTTATCTTTTCTAAGAACAGATTCTTTTTTTCCTTCACAGTTTCAGCAGCGATTTGTTTTGTTTTTAGTGTTTTTTTTCATTGACTTCAGCTCTGGTTTTTATTAGTTATATATTTCAACCAGATTGAAGTTTGACTACTTGTTATTTTATCACATTGAAATGTATCTTTATGTTGCCTGTTTGATACTGCTCTGATTTTCTAACATATGTACTGGTATGAATAAATACCTTAGGTCTACCTCCAATGTTTCCATAGCTACCGGTGTGTTTTATTTCCAATTTATTTGATTCTATAATTTTTTGTCTTCATCAAAGAGACACACTGCTTATTTAAAAGTGTATTGTTTGATCACCAAGTGTTTCTCTATTTCTTATAATTTCTGTTATTATTGATTATCCTTCCATTGTGGTCTGATACATGATGAGTTATTTTCCTTTTTGTACATGCCAAATTAAGGCCTAAAACACAATTTTGGTGTATTTGGGGATAGTTTCATGAGCCACCCTTCTTGGAAAGAAAATTACTATTATTTTTTTATTTTAAAGAGAAAAACACGGAAAAATCAAAAAGTGAAAAAACAATCAAAAAACAACAACAAAAGTCAAATGACAACAACATAAACAACAACAACAAATAACAAAAACTATATTGGATTTCAAAACATGGTGATAGGAATTTAACAATTGTAGTTGTATTGCATACTGTTATCTTCAAAATAGTTGCAAAGTTTACCAGATACAGGTATGCAAGATTGATCAAACAACGTAATTTCTCTTTGAGCAGGAACTTTCCTTTTTACCATATTTATTGTAAATTTTGGATCTTATTTGCTGTGTCAGTTTCTTACACTAGTGAGACAATACCGTGTTTACACATACAAGCCTGGTTTATTTCACACATGAGTGTTGTTTCTAGTTGCGTCCATTTACTTCAAAAGTCTTGAGTTTGTCGTTCTTTATGGATGAGTAGTATTCCATTGTATAAAAATACCACATCTTTTTATCTGTTCACCAGTTGACAGGCATTTGAGTTGTTTCCAAGATCTGGTTATGACAAATTGAGCAACTATAAACAGGGGTGCACATATACTGTTGAGGTATGATGTTTGCAATTCTTCTGGGAAAACACCCAGAAGGGGAATAGGTAGGTTGAATGGAACCACTAATCCTTGTTTTTTGAGGAATCTCCACACTAATTTCCACAGTGCATGTACCAGTCTACATTCCCACCAACAATAAGAAGGGTTTCTTTTACCCCACAGCCTAGTCAGAATTCGTTATTCATTAATTTCTTGATATTAGCCATTCTTTCTGGAGTAAGATGATATTTAAGTGTTGTTTTAATTTGCATTTCTTGAGTGATCAGTGATGCTGAACACTTTTTCATATATATTATTTTTTGCCACTTGCATTTCTTCATCTGAGAGTTTTGGATTCTTCTCAGATGCCCATTTTTTGATTGGGGCTTTGAATTTGGGAGTCTTGATTTTTTTAAATTCTTTATACATTCTAGATGAAATTCCTTTGTCTGAGGGACAGTTAGTACAAATATTTCCCACTCTGTAGATTTTCTTTTCACTCTGTTTGTGATTTCTTTCAATGTGCAAAAATTTTTAATAAGGTGAGATTCCAGTTGCTGTTTCTTCGAAGTACTTCCTATACAGGTAGGTTTTTTTTTTTTATGAATTTATTGACTACCACTATGTCCTCACTATTTCTACCTACTTTGTCTTCCTGTAGGATTACTGTTTCTGTCTTAATATTTATATCTTTGATCCATTTTGACTTTTGTTTAGTGCATGGTGATAGGTATGGTCTTAGTTTAAGTCTTCAGCATGTAGAAAGCCAGTTTTTTCCAGCACCACTTATTAAAAAGGCTATCTTTCTTCTGATGAATATGTTTGGTCCCTTTCTCAAAGATCAGGTGGCTGAGCGTGCTTGTAGTTGTTTTCTAGGACTTCTAATCTGTTCCAATGATCATCCAGTCTGTTTTTTTTTCCAGTACCATGTTGATTTTATTATAGCAACTTTGTAGTATAATTTCTAGTCTAGGATTGACTTACCGTTCTTACCCTTTGCTATTCTAGATAAGAGTAGAATTTATTGAAAGGAAGAAATTATTGAAAGGAAGAAAATCTCCTGCCTAGCAGAGACAGAACGGTGCCCAGAAGATAGGTTGCCTGGAAAGAAAATTCTGGTTAAGCTATGCAGTAGTTTAATTACATTGTTTCTTGTTGATTAGGGGGGGGTTCTGGATGATTCACTGACTTCTGAGAGTAGAGTATTGAATTTAACCACAAGTACTTTACTGGATCTTATTTTTTCTTTATGCTCATCGATGTTAGTTATAAAAAATTGCAATCGTCAAACTTCACTGCGTATATTTTTATAATCAAAACAGGTTCTCATTGAATTGCTCCATCATGACGTGTAGTGTTTTTATTTCTTTTTTTAATTAAATTTGACTTGAACTCTGTTTTATGTGATATCAGTATAAGTACACTGGTTTGCTTTCAGAATTCATTTGCATGGAATATCACTTTCCAACCTTTCATTTTCAGTATGTGTATATTTGTGGTGGTGATGTGCTTCTCTCAGGAAAGATGTAGTTGGCTCCTTCTTTTGCTCCAAATTGTCATTATGTATCTTTTAATTACAAATTACATACTTTTACATATAGAGTACTGATGGAAAAGTGTGTCCAAACTCCTGACAGTTTTTATTGTTTAAAAATATGCCTTGTTTTCTTAGTTTACTCTTCCAATAATATTTATTCTTTCCTGTATACTCTTTTGTGTTTATATTCCCCTTTAAGGGTATTATTCCTTACATTTCTCCAAGTAAAGTTGCTTGAGTAATCATGAATTCTTTTAATTTCTGCTTACATGAAAGATTTTTTTTTTTAATTCTGAAGATTCCTTTGCGGGATATAGTAATCAAATTTGGCAATTATTTTACTTTCCATCTTCATCTATAGCATCCCTTGTCCTCTTGATCTTTAGAGTTTCTGGTGAGAAATATGCTGTGTTTCTGTTGAGTTTTCTATTATAACTTAATTGACATTTTTCTGTTGAATCTTTCAATAATTTAAGCATTTCAACTCTAACAACCAATGGGTGATTTTTTTCTAATTATCATTGCTTGGCTTACAACTGCTTTCACTACCTGAATATTCATCTCAACCCTAAGATTTTAGAAATGTTCAAATACCATTTAATTGAAAAATTAATGAAAAAATTAATTGAAAAACTTTTATACATCATTAACTAGTATATCTGCTCCTTACCACCAATTTGCAATTGTCTTTTGTTTGATTGATTGCAATTGAGTACCAGGGTCTTGCATATTTTTTTATACATTCTTATATAGTTGTTTTTGGTATTATTGTACCTTATGTTTAAAAATGGATATTTTTTCTTCTGCTTGACCTAGTGGTGAGCTGATTTTTTTAAACTTGCTGAATTTTTTTCAGCACAAGGGATATAAAGAGCATAGAGTCTTTACACAAAATTACTATATCTTTCAAAAAGATTTTAAGACAGGTTTTCACCAGTGGTAAAATTACACAGGCTGGTATAAAACTGGCACTGTCTGACTCAGCTGTTTTAGTTATGGGTTTATAGCCATGTACTGACACCCAACTTTGAGTTTCTCTTTTCCAAAACTTCTGTTTTTTTTTTTTCTCAAAAATCTCTTTATAGAAATGCTTTTTCATATCTCGTATTTAACCTCTCAGTTATTATAGGTTGTTTTAATCTTTTGGCATTCATTATTTTAAAAATCAGTTTTTAGAATCATTGTCCAACATTTCCTTAACCGTTGAATCCATGGATATGGATATGAAATAATTTTGTAACATGTTTTCTCATGTTGTGTGTGTGTGTGTGTGTGCGCACATGTGTGTTTCTCTGTTAAGTTTTCCATCAGACATATAGTTCAGATTCTCTTCCAAACATTTATACAGAAGAATCTGGAAAATTTTGTTTTCTTAACAATGTGTGGTTGACTTGTTTTGTTGTGAAATATTAAAATTAATTCTAAATGAATTTGGTTCTGTAGGTTTCCCATGGTTCTCTCCTTGTTATGGTGTATTTTGTTATTGTAATACTCCTTTACAACACTAAGTGTTTATATAAATGCACACAATTAATTTAAGAATATTTAGAGTAAAGATTATGTAGGGCGTTACAATTTTGGTCTTCTATTCTTTTCCATAGTGTGTTCTTTGTGTGGTACTCTGCATGGGTCAGGTCCTTTTAGATGTGGCATCCACTACAGTTGTGTTATTTCTCTCTTATTGCAAGGACAGTGAATGTCTGGTACTGGACATGCAGGTTCCCCTTAGCCATCATTACTTGTAGGTCGGTTATTGTATGGGGGTTGCTCTGTATTCTTCTAAGTAAAGCAGGTGACAGTTAGCCATGGAGCTAGTTTGTGGTTAGGTTAGGTCTGATTTTGCTTAATTGCAATGGGTTGGGATAAACTGAAATAAAGCAACCACTGTGTCAACCAGTCCAGGAGTGATCTTCTCTATGGGAGAGGAAGGAAACTAGCTGTAGAAATCACAGTGAAGAAAGAAACTAACTGTGAACCCACAGCCACAAAACTATCAACTATAATAATGTTAAGAGAAAAAACAGAGGGGGATAAAATATTATAGGATAACCTGAAAGGTTAAAAATTCTTAACAGTAAGTTTTATAATTAAAAGTATAAAAATGAGACACTTAGATGGGAGAGAGAAAATACCTTATTAAAGTACAATAAAAAAACAATTAAGGGCAATGAAGATAAAAATAATACAGGAGATGGCTAGAAGGATGAGATAAGATTCTGAATTGCTGCTGCAGAGATGAGTGGATTAGAGCCTCTACTTCATGGCTGTGCTCACTCACTCTTAGAGCGTTGGTCACTGTCTGGAGTGAAAGCAAAGGCCTGGGCCGCAAGAGCAACTCACACCGGCAGAGCTGCACACACCATGGAGGTATAAAGTCACAGCCCTGTTTTACGAACACAAGCTCCAATCTGTGTGCCTGGGCCTGAGGCAGATGCCCAAGCCTGCCCAATCCCTCCCACATGCACAATTTGAATCCACAAAGCCGCGCTAGCAGGCAGCACATATTTGGCTTGCTGACCTCAGTGTGTGCACCATGAGGCAGGGCATATGTTCATATCCCTGTGCCTTTCCAGCCCTCTTGCAATCAGAGCCTCGGTATAAGTGGGCCACACTGTGGGGACAGAATGCACTCAGATCATGGACCAAAGCATACACTCAATCTGTGTCCTTGGAGGTAAGACAGCTCTCCACACTCAGAAGCTCTTCAGTCACAGAGCTCAGGGCCACTAGAGCAACCCCAGAGAGTGGTGCTCAGTTGATCTATAGGTGCCAGCCTGTGCACCTTGAGGAGTGACAAACATCCAAGAAGTATTGAGCACCTCACATTCACAGCTTCAGTGTTTTATGGGTCAGGCTCAAAGATGATAGACACATGGTCCTTGGCTTTCAGAATGTCAGTGTGTGTGCCTTAGGTGTCACGGATGTCTAAGTCGCTGCTTTTATTGATGATGTTCAGGGCAAGGAGACAGCACTCCAACCTTTGATTTGTGCATTTAGGAGTGAGAACAGGCACCGAGTCATTTGGCTCCCAGAGTTTTGGCACTGTTCACCCTGGTTTCTCACTGACACCTCACACAGCCAGGTTTCTTCATACTCATGTGTGGTGTGAGCCCCAAGAACAGTGCCCTCCATTCTGTCACAGCCTGAACTCCCCAGAGTCACACCAGATGAGGCAGTCCTCAAACCACCACTGCCCTGTCCAGCCCTGTACTCCTGTATTATACCTGTTTCTTTAATAATTCTAGTATGCCATTATGGTAACTATTCATTAATGACAATAGATTCTGATATTTTAATTTAAGATTGTCACTTAAGTATCTGTTTTCAATTAGTTACCACTTAATAATTCATTATGAAAATAATAATATAGATGTAGTCAAGGAATATTATGATAATGTGCAATGTATGTATTTACATATTCACTCTAGAATGCATTTGTTTAATGTTGGCCTTATTTAATTCATCTTCCCTTGATCTTGAAGCACTCACAATAGTTTGCAGAAACAACAGTTTACTACTTAACACCTTCACAGATGTATCATGGAAACAAATACAATACCCACACCTAATTGCAATATTATAACATTTGTGAAATACTATATCAATACTATGACTACATTTAATAATCAGGACATTTTGAAACATTTCTTACTTGTTTTAAAAATTGTACATGTAATTGATGTATCAAAGGTTGTCACCTCTTCCAGACTTTTGGCCAAGAAGCTATAGCTAGTTGTGAGGGGGACTACTGGGAGCGATGGGGTGGTTTTAGTTATAATGGAGAAAGAGTGACATTTTACTCTGTCCTTCTGCCAGATGAGGTCATGATCCACCAAGATCTTGGTTCTCAGCAGACAAGACTGCAGTGTTTTCCACAGCAGTGAGGGCCATCAGAGCCTTTAGAGGTGAAGGTGGCTGCTGTTATTCTGACTTTTTCTCTTTGGCAGGGGAAACGCAATCAAGGGTACCAGGCTTGCTCCCAAATCTGCTCCTGGGCAAGCTCACAATGGAAGTAGCACCACTACCTGGACCATGGTCCCCACAGAACACTGATGAGTCTGTGGTCTGGAGCAGGCACACATGGGGAAAGCCCAAGGCTCCTGGATCTGAACAGCAGTGGTACCAATGATCAGGATGTAGGTTCCCCACCCTGGGTTAACTACCTTAGGTATTTCATTATAACGAAGGAAAACTGGCTAACCTGCAGGGTAAGGTCAGACTGCAGTGGCTACAGGCAAGGCTTCTAAAGCACAGACACACAGAGCTCAGTTATTGTCACAATGTGGAGTATGGATGTGTGTAGAATGACCATGGTGCAAGTTTCAGGGTGCACATGGAGATTTAAGAAGTGGTACACCCTTCGTAGAAGGCAATAAATGGCTTCTTTTGGAGGGCAGGGCACAACAGTGCCTCTCTCCGCAGAGGGTTCACTGCCGGCATGGATGCTGGTCACTCCATCATAAAATTGGCTGAGATCTATGACAGAACAAGCAGCTGGAAGCCACAATGTCACCTTCATGTGTGACAGGGTCATAGTTCTGACTCTTCCTTTTCCCTGGATTTTTCTGGGTATGTCAGGTTGGCCTGTTTTCATCTGTTTATTCACCACTTTCCACCCCCTTGCATTGCTGCAGGTTCTTAGATGAGCAGTTCAGTCATGCAAAGACTGTTTCTAAGCATTAGTTACTGTCTACTTGGCATTTTGTAGGAAAATAAGAGACAGAATTTCTTACTCTACCATCTCGCTGATGTCACTTCTATAGCAATTATTTTAAAGTATCATATTATACTATTGTTTACATTATTATGCTGTGATAAGACTATCTTTTAAAGCTTTAAAGCAATATTGTCTCTCTTTAATACGAATTATTTTCTAGCCCATGAACAAAATACTCCCAGAAAATGAAGATCCAAATACAGACAATTATTCTTCACTTCAATAATAATTTATGGGCAAATTTCTATAACATTTCAATATGCAGAGATATTTATGAGAATTATTTTTGCATAGCATTGCTTTATTGTTTGTGGGAACAAAATCTCACGTCTCTAACATGGTTATTCATAAACACATGGTCTGATTTATACAATCGAATGCAGTACAGAAATTCATGTGGATTCACAAATGCGTTTCCTTACTCTAGACCCACCACACTAAAATCCATTGTGAAAAATTTCAAGTTCACAATACCATATATGACACATCATATATTTAAATACTAAACTCTGTGAAGTAACATTAAGAAAGCTTTAGGGATATATGCATTTTGGGTAAACTATAGACCTATATACATTAGATACAATAATGATACAGACACAATACACTGAAGAGAAAATTTGTTTTTATTTAAAACTACAGAATTAAGCCGGGCGTGGTGGCGCACGCCTTTAATCCCAGCACTCGGGAGGCTGAGGTATGCGGAGCGTTGTGAGTTCCAGGCCGGCTTGGGTTACAACGCGAGCGCAAGGCCGGCCTGAGCTACATAGTGCGACCCTGCCTCAAAAAACCAGGGCCAGGAGTTTGGCTCAGTGGCTTAAGCGCCTGCCCTGGCAGGCGCAAGGCTGTGAGTTCAATCCCCGGTGCCGAAAAAAAAAAAAAAAAAAAGCTACAGAATTAATCTAATTTCTTTTGCATCTGTGAGCTTAAATTATCCCATTTTGGCATAAAGCCTTTATAGTAGGGCAGGAGGGCATACTTTAATGTCAGAAGCTTCCCAGGGAACCCATGATTACTGAATACCAAGGAGAATCTGAACGCAATTAATTAGTTTACCATATTTCAGAGAAAAGTAACTTCACTGCTCTAAGACTCGTTCCCCATCAACTCTCACCATAGAAACCACACATTCCTGTTTCCCTTTGAGCTTGTGAAAGAAAGTTTCTTATTGATCCCAGACAATTTTCTTTAATTTTTCTATATTAAGGCTTCAATTAACCACTAGTTCAAGAGGACAAAGCACAGTGTTAATTCTTGCTAATTAACCAGAGAAACTGTTTAACTAGGTATTATAGACACTCAATTTTAACAAATTCATTAAAAGTTTTTATCCACATTCCCAGAAGTCTGATTTAATGGGCTTCTGAATAATGCTCTTCCAGTTCAGGTCTCTCCCTCCCATACTTCATAGAGGAGCATGTTTGGCATGGATTAGTGTCTCTGTCCTTATTAGTCAACATCTCCATTCCCACTGCACTGAAGGAAAAAATATTCAAAATCTCTATATATCTTGGCATCTAGGCAGACAGATGTATCTTTCAGCTAATGCTTCCCAACGTTACTGATGGCCTCTTGTGTAACAGGGCTCACACTTTCCTCAGAAGTTTAGAATGCATATAAGTATACATACATGCAGGCTAACATAGTAACAGAAACAAACCCTGTGGTGGTTTAGAGGGGCTGGAATGCCAACCTAACTCTCAAGCCTAGAGAGTTGGTGAGATGTTGTTATTTCTGGTATTACTTAATGTCATCATGTTTAATATGCAAGAATTTAATGATAGTAAATAATAATCTACTAGTGTTTTAACCAATAATTTTGAGTACATCTCCTGGACCACCTCACTGCTATGCAATGGGTTTTACCTGGCAAATCCAACCCAGCATTTCTATTTCCCTGAGCCTTTGAATAGCCTCACCAACAGCAAAGTAAGGAATATGAGACATTCCCAGCTCATTCCCAGTGGGATGTCTTTTGATCCACTTGTTACCCAATCAACAAAATAAACTGTGAGCACTGTTTCTAAACTCCATACACTGCGATGTTAAACCAGAACCCTTGCTTAAGGGGCCAATAACAAAAATGTCAGCCTGTTCCACGTTCATGCTCCTTCCATTATCACCTGTCTCATGCCTACTTCCTGGCCCTGTGGTGGTGTGAGTGTGAAAACTCAAACTCCTTGAGAGTACCACAAAACTCAGCGGAGATCCCCTTGTGATCCTCATCTTTAGCAGCCTTCTGAGGTTTGAGCCAGGTAGGAGACCTAGAGACAAAATCGGGCAGTGAAGGTGGGTGCTGAACAGTGTCAGCTTGTCCTGTGTAGTAACTGCACCGGGGACAGTCATTACTGTTTTCATAGCAACACAGCATTAGTTTGTTCAGGCAGAGGCAGATAGGCCAACACCAAAGGGGACCGAGGATGGGGTTGCCTCTGCCACTGAGGGTAGACAAGCTCTTCATCTGACAAAATAATCTCATCAGGATTTAGGAGCTCAATGACCCCAACCTCAACAGGTTCACCTGAATATCCCATTCCAGCTTGTGGGGTTCCATTATTTTCCAATCAGTGCCCCCTCTTTAACTGCACATACTCTTTGATGCTGAAGATTACACTTGAGCTGTAATTCAGCCAATCATGTAATGGGGGCCAGAAACTCCCTGGCGAGTCTGCCTTGGAAGACTGAAGAAACACAAAACTTAGAGACTGATATCCACTGGCGACAGAAAGCCTGGAGCTCTTCCCACAAGGGTGCACTCACTTCTTCCCCTTTTTATTCCATCCAGACTACAGGGCTGCTGGTTGCCGGCCCCACATCCTGGTGTGTCTTCCTCTTCAGTGAGCTGGGCTGGTGCTCAGTCACTCAGAACCCTGGTTTGCTGAGCTTCAGGGCACATCTCAGTCTATTAAGCTGTCCCTTAGGGAAGCCTGTCCAGTGCCTTAGAAGACACAAAAAGAAAAATATAAATTGGAAAGTAAATAATGATGATCCAACAGTTAATTATTTAATCACTGAATTTTCTCTACAAATACAGACAGGGTGTAGAAAAGACAAGGAAGAATCAAACACAGGACAGAAATGTCAGCAAATGTGGCATCACCCACATATCAAAAAACATCATTCATCTTGCAATAAGCAATCACAAAATAGGATAAGTACAAAACTATTTAAAATAGAATCACAAACAATACAACACTAACAAACCTCTAAAAATAAAATAATGCAAGATTTGCACTCAGCAACCTCCAAAATGTTCAAAGAAATTCAAAAGAAAGATATATTGTATTTATGAATTAGAAAAACTATTGTTAAAACAAAAATTCCCTTAAAATTAATCTGCTGATGCAATACTATCTTTCTAAAAATTCTAGCTGTCACTTTATGAGAAATATACACAATGTTTCTAATCTTTTATAGAAATTCAAGGGATTTATATTAGTTGATACAAACAGCCAGAAATAACAAAATTTGAAGACTCAAATTCCAACTTCAAACTTTCTATCAGAGTTTTCTACCCAAGGCATCTATTATCATGAGATAGATGTATATAAGTCCATGAAATGTAAATAAGTGTCCAGAAATAAGCATACAAATCTACAGCCAATCATCTTTTGATGATATATGAGGAAAAAGGCAAGGGATTTAATAGATGATGCTGTTATAACTGGATATTCACATGAAAAAATCCAATTGGGCATGAACTTCATGCTTTATAAAATAATTGCTTTGGCTGCCATTGGAAAGCTTGCTCCTTATGGGCAGCCCGCACAAGCAGGGATGTGCACCCAGATCCACCCTGTGTACCCACAGGCCACACTGAAAACCCTTGCTTCCTTCTAGCAGCCAGCATCTACCAGAAGAATCAAGCAAACACACTCCTGTGTGCCTGCCACCAGCAAGGGAGTCCCAGTGTATACACCCAGAATGAGAGAAGAAGCAGCCCTGTCACCATGCAACCCTGGCCATCCAGGAAGCCTCAGGGTAGCTGCAGGGGTCTGGAGAAGCCCACCCCATACCCTGCTATATCCCTGGGAACCTAGGTCAGAGAAACCCAGGTGTCTGTCCCATTCCCCTACACCGTGGAGAGCCAGCCAAGGAGGGAAGTGCCTGGGAACCCACAACTGTTTTGCTGGGAGGAAGCCAAGAGAATGTCAAGACAAAGGAGCAAAAGGCAATCTCAGACCTCCAGCCCACAAAGAACAAGTCTGAGAGATACAGTTATGGAATAAAATGGAAGTCACATACCTGAAATCTCTGAGAGGATAGCAAATGAAATAAAGAAACGACTTTATGAGACTGTGAAAGTAATCAGATTAAAA
>RJWM01047382.1:0-11922 GCA_004363535.1 Dasyprocta punctata | reverse complement strand
GACCACTCCACCTTCCTTTGGATTCCATTTGCAAGTAATGTCTAATTCAATTCCTTCCCTTCAGTCTATGTGTGTCCCCAAAAGTGAAGTAAGTTTTTTATAACCAATGCATTTTTAGGTCTTGGAATTTTTATCTATTCACTTACTCTATTTCTTAATTGAAACATTTAATCTATTTATATTCAAGACATCTCTTTTTTGGCAAGGTCTTACTACACCCATTTTGATACTCACTTTCTAATTTTCTTGCAATTGCTTTGTTTATTTCTCCTCTCAGAGTATCTTTCTAGTAAACGGTATCATTTTAGTATCATGTATTGACTTCTTATAATTTTTGCTTTTTGCATTACAGATTTTTGCCTGTGGTTACAATGAAGCTTCCAAATGATTTTTGATTACAACAATCTATTTTGAAATGAGAGCAACTTAAAAGTGATCATGAAGACATGAAAAGGAGCAAATAATTAAAAAAAGAAAATACTAATAAATGTGTACCACTTGCCTTCCATTTCTCCACACAGTTGAAAATATGATGCCCTAATATATATTGTTTTTTCATAATATATTAATTTAACCAGTGTTATGTTTCTCTTGTTTTGTGTTCACAATAAAAAATGGATAGTTCATCCACCACATTAGCTTAAAAGCATTCCGAGCCCACATATTTATACTTTCCATTGAATTTCATTCCATGTGATAGTTTCATTTTACTAATGAACATCTCTTTCTTTCTGTTGAAAGAATACCTATTAGCATTTTCGTAGGGTAGGTTTCATAGAGTTAAACTTATTCAGGTATACTGGACACAGGATTCATGATTGGCAGGGTTTTATTTGGGGGAGATGTTTCTTTGTATTTTGTCTTTGGTAATGTGAGAATCACATCCAGATATCTTTCATGGACTATATGGTTTCTAGTGAGAACCATGTTTTCAGGAAACTTGTGATACCTTTAGGTGTTATTGGGTTTCTTGTTTTTCTTTTGTAACCTTGGGAACCATCTCTTTATCCCTAAACTTGGTGAATGTGTTTATATGTCTTGAAGTACACTCCATCAAGTTGAGTTTATCTGACCTTTGATGCACTGTGCCTGAATATCTCTGTCTTTCTCTAAGTTCAGGAAATTTTCTGTTACCACTTTTTTAGATAAGCTTTCTACTCATTTGAAGTTTGTATTCCTCTTGAATTTAATAATGTAAATAATTTCCCACTTAATGCTTTCCCCAAATTCCTTTAAGATTTCTCCATTCTTAATCATTCCCTTTTTTCTCTTCCAAATGTGCATTTTCAAATGATCTGTCTTGAGCTCAGTAATTCTTTCATGTGTTTGGATAGGCTATTAATATCTCCCTTAATGCACAAATTTAATTTCTCTTAGGGCATTTTCACTTGAGAATTGGTGTTTGATTTTTCATATTGCTCCTTAATGTCTATTAATTTTTAAAATTTTTTTTAATTCTCTGTGCTTTCTTAATGACTATTGAGTTTCCTTAAAGCTGTTACTTGACTTCTCTGAGAGTTTGAATTCTCCATCTGAGAGTCGCCCTAAGATCAGAGTTTGTCACTTCATTTTGTTCGTTAAGTGAGGTCATAGTTTCCTGCAAGTTCTTGTGCTTGTTGGCATACAATAGCATTTGATAATTTCAAGAATATACTTTTATTTCAACCTTCACAGCCTGTGAATATTTCCACTATGTTACCAAAAGAGGACACCAAAAGTCCTGGTTGCATTGAGTTCTATGTTGGCATATTTTTTCAGCACTAGAGAATTGCCCAAGCCCAGAGCTGCCTGAAATCTTTGGTGTGTTGTCACAAGTTACTTGGGCCTCTTCACAAAAACTGTGCTGTACTTTACACTGATACATGCCAAAACTCCATGCTCAAGTGCATTGATTGCCCTGTGGTCAAGTACAACAGGATTCTGCTCTTCAGGCCTTGTGCTGGCCTTTCTAGCAGAAGACTTGCAGGCAATGACTTGTCAGCTACTTCCTTTTTCTTCCTCCAAGGAGAAATTGCACTCCTTTTGTGCACTTCATGGGATTAGGGATGAAACAGAATACTCAGTTGCACACATACTACAGTGAGTGTTTTGTCAGTGTCAGGGGAATACTCACTCCTTAGCCCATACCCCACTAAGAACAGTACAAATTTGTTCAAGAATGTAATAGCCTTTGTTTAAAGGTCTGATAATTTTACATTACAATAAAAATATTTTCCCTTAAAAATGCATGAACTGTACATTTCAAACAGTTGACAGTATATTCTGTATGTATTACTTTGTAATGGATTGATCCTAATGTATAAAATAAAATTTCTATGCTATTACTTCTCAAAAAATGCCAATATAATCCAAGAGTTACTGCTATTTATGCACCAAATGACTAAAATCACAAGACATTGTGCCACTCAGTGTATAAATTATGAAACAACACGTTATGCATATATTATGACATTGATTTTAGTGGAAAAATGCAGTTTTTAAATGTTTTAAATCATTGGTTAATGTCAGAACATGTTTGTCTTAGTTACTTTCTCATTGCTTGGAAAGAATACCAGACATACAGATGTTGAAGCAGGAATAGTTTATTTCAGATCACAGGTTATAGACATTTCCTTTCTTATTTTCCTGTCTCCAAAGAGTGCGGGATGCCAGGGGCTGAATGGCAGAAGACATGCCAGAGGAGAAACAGTCTTTGGTATGGCAGGTAAGAAACAACAAGCACTGATCTTGCCTTCTTTCTCTCTATTTAATTCCATCCAAACTATAAATCTATTGGATGGTGCCACTCACACCTAGCATGGGTTTTCCCATTATGCACACCCAGAGCCACACAAAGCAAATTAGTGGACTTAGTTATCATACACCCTCAATCCATATTCACACATCCTAGATTCAGCCACCTCCTAAAAGTCCCAGCTATGACTACATGAGTCTTTGGAAGGAAATCTGTATAAAAGCCATACCCATGTTACTATCCTATTAATTGGAAATTCTGATTGGTAAGTGCATGATGATACATGTATAACCATGCTAATATTCATAATTGACCTTTCTTAGTGTACATCAAATAGAATGGATAAACATAGTGGATTTTTGTTTTTCCTTGGGATATTATTCAGAAAGAAAAATGAATATAACACAACTACAAAAAATAACAGATACAACTAAGCAAAAGTTGTAAAAACTACATACATCTCCATCTACATGAAGTGAAATAAAAAGCAGAAATGAATTACAAAATGCAAGAATGAATGGTTAGGTTGTAAAATATGTTTAAAAAGTGAAGAATAAAATAATTACATCACATGTTATCATGAAATTTAGCTTTGGGGAATGTAGTGTATTCATGAAGGAAAGTTTCCAGGCTTTTAGATGATGACTGAAGATTTTTTGCTTCATCTGGAATCCACTTTTATGGTTGTTTCCTTTACAATAATTCAGGGACTTTTTGCCTTGCTTATTAATTACACACCAAACAATGCAAAAAATACACTTGCAATATTTTTTTTCTCATCACCTAACTCAAAGATATAAAGGTAACTACTCATTGAGAGGCAAATTGAGGACACAACCTCTCATATTCTCTTCTGGACTTTCTATTCTTCCTAATAAACCTGTATCTAATCTATTTTACATTAAAAAAAAGAGTTGCTAGCTTAGTATGTCGTGTAATGTCTCTTTATTAGAAGTTTAAATGGCTTTATTGTAACGTCACAGTTTTATAATGCTATCGATTTTTCATTTAAAAAGTTTTTAGCTCTTAATGCCAATTTAAAGTTTGTAATGTTTGCTTTGCCTCATATTTAAGAAGATGAATGAAGCCAAGAATTTTAAGTAAGAACACATATATCTTTTTTGCTTGATACAATGAGTTATTCCCGATCTTTTTCTTATGTGCAAAAATTTGAAATGAATTAGTATACTTCTGAATGAATTTTTCATTTTTATTTTTGTTAGCTTTAGCAATGTGATTCTTCAATGATTTTTCACGACATACTATTGATACCACAAATATATAAAATACCTAATTTTCTAAAGTAGAATTAAAATATATTTTATCAACTTGTATTATCATATTCACAATGTTATTTGTCTTGGCTGTATATCATTAACATGTTTTTATGCCTCCTGTATTGTGCATACTTTACACCTTTTGTGTGCATTTGATGTTTATTCATTATTAGGATACAGGCTGTGATTTTTTAAAACACTTCTCACTGCAAAATAGATTGATCTTTCTCTCTTCACTATGTTCCCATATATATGATTCTAAATTTTCTAAACATAATGTTAGTTTCAGTCTCTTGGTCACTGGATATGATCTCCTATGGTTGATTTCAATGGTATTTCACAGAATTCTGAGAAGAGATATTATGATAATCTTGAAAAGTTACTCCCCCTAAAACTATTTTATTGATTAATTTCCAAGACCACCATACCTTATATATTTGTTTACTAGCATTATACTCTAAGGGAGCCGTTAAGCTCTATTTGCATATTTTACTCATATCTGCATGATCTTAGAGAATCTGATTTAATGATGGGTTGTAGACAATTACCAGTATTATTTTATTTATTGTAAAAAATTTGCTTATATTTTGTTTGAAAAAGCCTCTCCGAAGTCTGTCTTGGATCCTTCTGGCATGATTGGATCATACTCTGAGCACTTCCCTTCTCTCTGGCACAGTATATGTTTACAAATTATTTCATACTTTGCAAAGCCAAGTCAGAGAACAACTATTTTCCAAGGAAGCCTGGTCTTTCTGAGTCAGCAGAGTTATCTAGAAACCAAGACCTTGACAAAAGTGTCATTCATTGCCAATGTTTACTCCTTACTTTCTAGAGACAAACATAGGATACTTTATAACTAGTTGTACGTGAGTGTATGTCTATGAAAAATAATGAATTCATATCATTCCAAAGGAAATCCAGATCACTGAAGTTTATATTAGAATCAAACATTTTTATAAAATTAAGTTCTCCAAGAGTATGGAAATTGGTTTTCATTTTCCACAATCATTTCTTCTCATTATCTGAAACCTAGGATACACAGGAAGTAATTTCTGTATGGTCAGCATGAGTCAGTGTCAAAAGTAGTCATAATCGATGCTCAGCATTTGTTTAAACAATTTTTAAGCAAGGAGGTAACTAGTGTAAATCTTAGAGGTATATTCTGAAAAATGTATTTCTCACAGGGTTATCAGAAGATCGAAAATCTGTTTCACTCCTGAAACATTTATCACCCTGTCTTTTGCAGAGTAGAAACCTGTTTTTCTTCTCCTTCTGCTCTTTTGAAATCCTCTTCCAACTCTGCCTTCTCCTCCTCCTCTTCCTCCTTTCTTCTTCTTCTTCTTCTTCTTCTTCTTCTTCTTCTTCTTCTTCTTCTTCTTCTGCTTCTGCTTCTGCTTCTGCTTCTGCTTCTGCTTCTGCTTCTGCTTCTGCTTCTGCTTCTGCTTCTGCTTCTGCGTCTGCTTCTTCTTCTTCTTGTTGTCTTCTTATTATTCTTATCATCTTCCTTTTCTTCCAGTTCCTCTTCCTGTATTTCATCTTCCTCTCCTTCTTCTTCTCTTTCTTTTTCTTCTTCCTCTTCCTGTTATTCTCCTCCTCCTCTTTCACATCATCCTCTTCCTCATATACCGCCTTCTACCTGTTTCTTCTTCCTTTTGCAATATTTGGAGTTAGTTTCAGGGGCTCCATAATAAGCTACATTACCAGTTCTATTTAAACTGCTTTTATGCTGTGACAGAGTCATGATAAGTTGCTAAGTTGCCTAGGCTAAGGTTGAAACTGTAACCACCCTGCCTCAGTCTCATAGTTTTCTGGGATTAAAGGTGTACACCACCATGTCTGCCTATGCCTGAAACTTTCAGTTTAAATTAATTTTACTTGTTCTAGAACATCAACTATAAGAGAAAAAGGGTGGAGAGATAAAAAAAAATTGTAAACTATTCCTTCAACTGAAAATTTAAACGAAAGGCAACAAAAATACAAATATAGTCACTCTGTTTTTTGAAAACCAGTACCCACAGAGAAAATTCAAGCTATTTCTTTCATATGCAAAAAACTTACCCACATCAATCTTATTCCTTGTGAGAATCAGCCCTCCTAAGAGCCCTCAAAAGGCCTCTTATGAACTTTAGAGAAATAATGTCCTTGACAATATGAATACTATCAAATAACATTTTATGGGTTGATCCATCCCTCTCAAAAAAGTGTAATACTGGGTGAATTAAGGGAGATTATGGGGAGAGAATGATTAAAGTATGTTATGTGCATGTACAAATCTGACAAAGGGAAGCCCACTGATCTGTATAATCAATATGCACTAGTAAAAATGTGGGAATAATGAACAATGCAAGTCAAAATTGAAAAATGTGCCATCCTTAAAACACTAGTGAAGAAATGGAAATATTTAATTTGGAATTTCATACCTAAGCAATATATCTTTCAAAAATGAAGTCAAAATGAAAACTCTTACAAGCAAATAAAAGAGGAGATACTTCAAATGAGAATATCTTCTGGGAGAAAAAATGAAATACCTGTCAAAAAGTTTTGATAAAGAATTCCGAGTATAATTAAGATAAAGTTGATTTTTCTAAACTAAATAGGTATTTACTCATCTGATTTTAAATTGTGTATGAATTTCATTAAATGTACAAAGAAAATAATGTGGTAATTCACTTAAATGGAATACAAGTGGAAGAACAGTAGAGCAAAAATCTCTTTTGATAAATACTAACTATAAGGAGAATTATGTGTCACCTATTAGATTATCAAAGTCTAAAAATGTTGGTAGTTATGAGGATTATTAAAAAACCAAGTATACTATTTTAATCATTGCAGACACTAATGCAGTATTTTTGGAATTTAATTTTGAGGTTTCTCAAAATCTTGAAAATTACTATTCATAAATATTTTTCTTTTTCAAAGAATTGTATACTCTATAATTAATTCTGTAATTTTTTTTGCAAGTTTCTGAGATGTTACAAACTTCCAGTTACCCTGATTTCCTTGCAGGTACCTATTTTTTTTATTATTTCTATTTGCAGATCTCAGTTTGAAAGTGGTCTTGACAATTTCAAGACTATTGTACTGGAACATTGTACCCTCTGAACCAGAACTTTTGTGAGGATATTGCTAGTGGAAAATGGTGCAAATGTTTTGCAGTTTTACATTCTATTTCTCTGTTACTCCTATAGCCCCACCCTCTTCAGAATAATTGCCAGAGCTAGTAATCGAAAAGCCAGTTTCGAAACTTTTCTAAATTAGCTTAAAACTGTTGAAGGTCCCCAAACCTAGCCTCTCCTTTTATTTTCATGTGTAGCTCACTATCAAAAACATTTTAAGATGAACATTTGTAATCAATGACATAGAAACTCTAAATTATGCCCACATGCATGTATATTACTGTCATGCATAAAAAAGTGATTTGCAGTGAGTACTGTGACTCACACAAATAATCCCAGCTACATGGGAGGATGAGACAGATGGATCATGAGTTCCAGGTGATTCTATGTGCAGCTTAGTGAGACCAAATCTAAAAATAATTTTAACAAGTGTTAGTGATAAAGCTCAGTGTGAAGTCCCGGGTTCAATTCTGAGTAATACAAAAAGAAAAATATAGTGATTTGAATTTTTCTAATTAATTGATCTATGTCAGAGAAAAGAGTATTCAATTCTTATTATTATTACTATTAATGTTTGAATTTTTAACCAATTTTTGTGAAAATATTTCTTTGACAATATTTCAATATACATATACACATAATACAATTACTGAGTTTAATTTCTTGATCATATAGCCTAAACTACTCATCGTTTATCCCTTTATATAGAAATTCGCTTAATCCTGTTGAGAACCTTAAACCTGATGCTATATTGGTTGTAATCCTAAAGAAAGGATGTTATCTATCCTGTCCATAATACCTCAACAAACTCTAATAAATATTTATATTTAGATGCATTAAAGACAACTTCTACATTTATACTGTAATCATTCTCAGTAGCCGTTGGAATTTGATTATGCTCATTTCATAAAGGCAGTGAAAGTATCCACCAGCCTGTGATATGGGGTCCACTATTTCACACATAGGTCATGATTTTGATTAGATTAATCAGTGCATGGTGCCAGTACAAATGACAACATTTCTTATAACCTTCAAAAATGATATATGCTCTTAGATTTTTCAGGAACAATTGCATAGCTCTACGTTCTCATGTCATTAGTCTTAGACAAACACTTCATATCTTTGTTAATGAAACAGCCTGACTCATTTAAAAGCATGTCTTTTCTCCCGCTGAAAGAGTATTCTGCCCACACATGTGAATGACTTCCTTGTAGCGATAAACCCTCCCCTGAAACATTGTATCTGAAGAAAGACTGACAGCCATGCACAGCATTAATGACCATATTTCCTATTCATATTTTCACTATCTCCCACCTTGTTTCTTGCAATCAAAACATATTTAAAATAACCTGTGCTACCTTGAGCCACATTCTTTTGTTGAAATGTCTTGTCATTGGCTTGATTCTTTGTGTCTTTACTTTCTTGGCCAATCATTATTCCATAAGAGTCACATAACCTAACTAAAACTGAGAATTCTCATGTTTTCACCCTTCTTTCCCTGACCTCTTTCTTCATGCCCTCATTTCTCTAATTTTAAGTTTTTGTTCTAAAAAAACACTTAGCTGTAAACTCATAAAATGTAAGACATGTATCAAATTTAATATAGTAATAAATTTACTACTGTATTATTATTCTCTTGCACAAGATTTGTGATATTGTGAATTTAACACTTGAAGATTTAAGATTTAAATGTGGGAGGTAGTGGAAAAATTATTGACGCCTGAAATGTAACACATAGCTCTCATAATCTATGTAACTCTGACTTCTGAATGACCTTGGGAAAAATTAAATTTTTAAACTTATTTTCATGCAAACCACATAAATATTTCTGGATAAAACCATATTTAAGAATCTCTTACTTTGGTTTTTTAAATTACCAAGACTGTCAAAATTAACAGAATGAATAACTTGTATTCAGTGCCTGGACACTGCAGAATAATGAGCCTGGAGTGCATTTCAATTCAGTGACAGATGTGTACTTCATGAATCCTTCTAGAGAAGATTCTTAGAGGAGCAACTGAAGCAGGAATTAAAAAGTAAAAGAGAAAAGGAGTAAAATATGTTCACTATGTTGTTCTGTTTATATTCCTTACTCATTCCTTAGGGAGGATGCCCAAGCCCATTGACTCACAGCTGCCATGGAACAGTGCCTTTGTCCTGGCAAATTTCACATGCCAATTTCTATAAAAGGAAAACTGGTATCTCAGATAATGTGGGTGGTTGTTGTTGTTTTGTTCTGAGAGATGGTTATATTGCACAATGTGGAAAAAACAGTGCTACAGTCAGGGGTTGCAAGGAGAATACCATCATATAGGACATGTACTTTACGTTATTTATAGTGGTCACCCAAGGAGTTAAATATAAAGAAAGTGCAGGAAATTGTCTGCATACTAAAGATGTACAGAATCCAGCTGAGGACTTGGATCCCACAGCAATGTACTGCATAAGTCCAGCTGAAGGTCTAGAGCTTATGACAATGACCCCAAGTCCAACTGGAGGCCAAGAGCCCATGAAAATGTCTCATGCAAGTCTCTTTCACGGATCTGCACTGGGAAGGCCCACAGGTCAATGGTGGAAGGTAGAAAGTCTGTGGCAGCAGGATGAAGAACCTGTGCCAGCAAGCTGCGGGCTCTGCATAGAAGCCGGGGAGTGATGCTTAAAGTAAGAACCAGAGCTCCTCTGAAAAGCATAACCACCACCCTCGGCAATAATGAAGTCCTGAGCTCCTCCTATGATGAAAACAGCCAACCTCATAACAGGAAGCCCAGGGTGCAATTTTCTCCTGGAGACTGAGCAGGGCACCATCTTCCCCTCAGGAGCCAGGAAGTGAGGGTCAGCATAAGGACCATAACTCCCACAAGTGAACTGCAGCCATGCTTAGCAACAACAAGGTCCTGAGATCCTCTGACAATGAGAACAGCCAAGTTCATATCACTGAAGAAGCTTGACACACTCCTCCAGGAGAACTCACAGAAACAGGAGAACCAACAGCAACAAACAACACTCTTCCTCTACAGTCCTTCTTTTTTATGCTAGGAACAATCCCCAGATGCGCCATCTACACTCAGCACCACGCTGATTCAGTTCAGCTGGTGGTTATGTTGACCATCAGTTTTCAATCCACCACAGGCAGAATATAGTGAGCAGCACATTTTTACCACATTCATACGGATCTGCTTGGTCTTTATACCATAGACAAGTGGGTTGAGGAAAGGAGGGACCAGCAAGTAAAAGCTAGAAAAGAGGATATGGATCCACGGCAGGATGTGAGACCCAAACCTGTGTGTGAAGAAGGAGAAGAAGGCCAGGAGGTAGAACTGGAAGAAGACACAGATATGAGCAATGCAGGTGTTGAAAGCCTTAAACCTAGCCTCCTTCTGGGGCAAATTAAACACTGTGATAAATATCTGGATGTAGGACAGTGTGATGAATGTGAGGTCAAACCCTGCAACAGTGAAGGCCACAAACAAACCATAGATTTTATTGACCCTGACATTTCCTGCAGCTAGTTTCACAATGGCCATGTGCTCACAATAGGAGTGGGAGATGACTGTTGTGTGATAAAATTGAAACCGATACTTTATCAGTACTAGGCATGGGACCACAAGAATGACAGCCCTCAGTGTTACAGCAGCTCCTACTAGAGTGACCAGCTGGGTTGTGAAAATCGTGCCATGTCTCAGTGGATTACAGATTGCCACATAGCGGTCAAGGGCCATGGCAAGCAGAATGCCAGACTCGATGCCCTGAAATGTGTGGATGAGCCACATTTGAAACAGGCAGCAATCAAAATAGATGTCTGGCAAATGAAACCAGAAGACTCCAAGCATCTTGGGCATAATGCTGGTAGCCAGTGCAATATCTGTGGCTCCTAGCATGCCTAGGAAAATGTACATGGGCTGATGGAGACTGCGCTCTGACCTGATGATATACAGAAGTACAGAATTTCCAATCAAAGCGGTAAGGTACATGACACAGAACGGGATTCCTATCCAGCACTGCACAGACTCTAGGCCTGGGATTCCAATTAGCGTCAAGACAGAAGGCATGAAGACTGTGATGTTGGAGAGTGACATAATGTTCCTGTGCCTCCAAAGATCAGTAGAAGAAAATCCACACAGCTACTGTAAATCCACTTTGTCTTTTTATCTAAAACCACCATACAGGGCCAGGAGTTGGCTCAGTGGCGTAAGCACCCGTCAGGCAGGCACGAAGTTGTGAGTTTGAACCCTGGTGCCACAAAAATAAATAAATAAATAAATAAATAAATAAATAAATAAAATAAAACTGCATAGTGAGTCTCTTTGATATTGGTGGAACTCTAAGATCATCTCAGGCAACTCCTTCATACTATTGAAGGAGAAAGACAGCTCCATAGGGACACATTACTGCTTTCAGAGAGGAATCCATGCATATTCTGGCACATTGAGATGTTCTGTACATGAAAGAATGACTGTGTTTGATTCAGCAAAATTGCCTACATCAAGACCATCCTGCTGGCCCTTTGTTAATTTATTTTGAAACCTGTGGATGAAAAAATTAGACTTGTTTTTTATTGGAAACTCAAAATATCTTAAGATACTAATATGTTTCTCCATATCTTGAATTTTGCCTGTTCTTCTAATAGTACTCTTATTTCAATCATCTTTTAGTAAGGAACAGTCTGTTTTGATCAGCAAGTTTTAGACATGACTCATTTGTTACTGTAAAGTGTATAATAAGGGAGTAGAGACAGAAATAGTTGTAACTGAATCGCATAATATAAACCTGGTGTCATGGTGCTCACTTGTAGTCC
>RJWM01047381.1:0-11932 GCA_004363535.1 Dasyprocta punctata | reverse complement strand
CTCTCTCTCTCTCTCTCTCTCTTTATGTGTGTATGTGTGTGTGTGTGTCCTTCTGCTGATACCTGTGTAAAAAGATTCTGTACAGAGGTCCTTTCTTTTCAAATCCTCTCCATTAAGAACTCTGGCCTAAAGTCCCATTCTTTCAAGATTTTTGTAGGATTTAGAAATAATGATGTTAAACTAATTTCCAAATATAGCACTTTCCTGCATTATGTTGCTTTATGTCAGAAAAAGAGATTTCTCTTTTAAAACAGAGCTTCATATATATAATTCTATTCTATTTTATGTACAAGATTTTGTCTTAAGTTTCATTAGAAAGCAATCAAATATTCAACTTCTTAAAAGATTTCTGCAGAATTTTAGGTGTGGTCTAAATTAGAATGCTTTTTTCCAGTAGATTCCATGTCTCCTGCTCACCAAAGTCGGAGGCGATGCTGCTGTATGCGGGAATGTACCCAGAGCTGTCCTCCATCATCCTTTTTCTTGTTCTCTGAACTCCAGTGGTTGAGCCCCTGTCTCTGTGTTGGAGGCTGTGAAGTGGGTTGGGGTCAGTGCTGTCTTTCTCCTGTTCTGAACATCCTGCAATGGAATTAGAGGTTCTTTATACCTGTAATTTCCTGGTAGACAATGAACATCTGTGGGTGTTCTTTGTTACCTCAGGGACAGGTCTGCGGACCTGTTGTAGGTTAGTATTCATTTTATTAATCTGATTTGAATCTTTCTGTATTAACAGTTTCCCCTCACATCCTACATTCTCTGGCTTGAACCCTCAAAAGAGTTTGAACTAGATTCAATAAAATGTATGAGAATTTATATGTAAGTAATCATCAAATTATTGAAGCAACTTCTTGTGCTTCAAAGTGTACACAGTAGCAGGAGTACCAAGAGAGCATGAAAGTTACTACCATATGGTGGGGCTTAAAGACAGTAAGCAAAGAAAGAAACTCATTGGCCTACAGGGATCTTAACTCAGATTTCATAGGTTCTTCTCATTGTGCCCTCTCTTTTTCTTAATGAGCTATGGTGGGTCACCTCTATCTCCACTTCCTATCTTTTCAGCAGTAATGCTGTTATTTTTACTGAAAATCTTTGAAATTTGTACAGATCTTTAACTTTCTAAAAGATCCATTAGAAAAGATAAAATTTAAGGAGAATTTCCCTCTTTTTCTTCAGATTGCTTTTTTGCTACCTGCAAACACCTATAATTAGAGGGACTTGAAAGGAGGAAGTTTGTCTACGTTTCTCACAGCAAGTGGGAGAGCTGTGGTGTGTCATCAGAATAGAAGGATGCTGGAGCGTGAGCCACTTCTTCCTTTTACACCCTCATGGTGACAAATTCAGTAGGACACTGGTTATTTCCTTTAGCCCACAGATAAATTTCTGAGCCAGGAGTGTATCCTGGACTCTGTTGTAGAATCACAGGATTCTATGTGAATAAGAAAGAAAAGGCATCTAATCAAATAGTTCACATAATGCCAGGGAACAAAGACAATAATATATTAACTACTGTTAGTTTTGTATTATTTTTTTGAAATTCTGTATCATTTTTATCATTTTTTGTTTTTGTTTTTGAAATAAATCAATCAATATTTGACAAAAATATTTTTTAGAGCACAGAAGTTCTCTGATGAAAAGATCTTAAGTTGGTAGAGCTAAGAGAATGGAATCACCATTGTTCATTCTGTGTGTGAAGGAGAACTCCCTGAACACGTGGCATTTAGCCAGGAGCCCAACACAGAAAATAAGCCACTCACATGAAGACCTAAGGAACAAATATTCCAAGCACACGAGAAGGGACAGGATGAAGTGCAGGAAGATCTGCGATGTGTGTAGGGGACAGAAAGAAAGTCACAGTGGCTGAAGTGTAGTGGGCAAGGGATTGGGCTGGAGTTGTTGAAGATGAAGTAGGTTGGAGAAAAGATCACCACCTCATCAAATGAGACAATACCAGTCAGCATAACAAATTTGACACGTATTTATCCAGATATGGAACTCTGCAGGAGCATTGCAAGGAAAGTAAAATTAAATTCAATTTTATGAAATAATTGCATTTTCTGTGTGGAGGTTAGATGGTTTTGGTTTATAAGAAGGATGAAGAGACTATTTAGGAACACAGTAGAATTTTGGGGGAAGACAAGATTGGGCTTCAATAAATATAACTGTGATGAAGATCATGATAAAGATAAAGGATTTGGAGTAGCTTTTTGCACATATTGGCAATTTATTAGATATGAGGTCAAAAGTTAAGCTTATCTCTCAAGATTTTGTATGTATTAAAAACACAGATGAACCGTTGCTTACTTAGACTGATGAGGTCACAATTAAAAGTGGGTTGTTAGAAATGGAGGTTTTGCTCAGGCTAAGATTGAGGTTCTTTTGGCTTTATGCAGACCCATAAAGAGAACAGTTGTTTTATGCATCTGCAGTTCAGGATGAAGTCAAATCTGGAGGTGTGTTTGTGGACATTATTGACACAAATACAATCTTTTAATTTCCAGAGGATCAAAGAGATTATGGAGAAAGAGACTGTTTAGAAAACAAAAAGTGAAATAGGACCAAGAAAACATACTGGGAATGAGGAACACTTCTTGTGGGGGAAAAGCAGGAGAAAGTGATACATGTGAGTTAAGGACAATGAACCTTCCCCAGGCAGAGGAAGTAGTTGCTGTTGGTTCATACTACCAGAGGAGGAAAGGATAGCACAGCAGAAGTCTCCTTGGGTTTGGAGGTTTGTCCTTTGTAGTCTGTGAAGCAGTCAAGGCAGAAACTACAGTGGAATATTTGAGAAGAGAATGTGAGCTGAGTAAGTGAACACTGCAGTGAAGGTGCCTTTGAGTAGCTGGCCTCAGGGAAACATCACGCTTTGGTCCTTGGGGACACTTGTACACAATGCAACAGAGTAACACCTTGAAGAGATGTGAGAAGACATGAGGACTAGTCAGAGATGAAAACACAGAAAGACCTTGTGTACCGTGCTGCCTGGTTATGCCCGATGCGATTCACACATCAACACATACATAAATATTAATTACTTGCAATACACCAGTTATTGCCTAGCGCTATGGTTTAGATTAAGAATATCCCCAAAATGCCTCATGAGCTCAGAGCCAGGGCTTTTGAAAGGTGAGTGAATGGGAGCCGTACAGCTCTCTCTGTCTTGCTGTGAGGAGATGGGGTCAGATCAGAAGAGGGGCAGCACTGGGATCTGACCTGGAAGGAGGAACCTCCCTTCCTGGCTTCTCCCTCCTTCTCTGCTTCCTGCCCACCATGGCATAAGCATCTTTCCTTGCCCAGACCTTTCCCCCATACCGTTTCTCTGTTTAATCCTGCCCAACAATGACTGAAACTGGGAGCCAAAAAATCAGCCTTTCCGCATTCACATTGTGGGTGTCCAGCATTGTGCCTCAGCTATGAGAAAGTGCCTAAGGCACCTCGTAACACAACTGGAAGGATGAGCTGGTCTCTGTCAGCGTGGGGTCTTGTAGCATTCCCGTGGCTTATATACATCAGTACGTTGTTCCAGTAACTTTTCCGTCATATGGTTAGCATTGTATAACATAGATCTCTATAAAATCAAAAAATTTAAAGGCTTAAGTACTACATTCAGTGTTCCATAGTGCTGTGACAAAGATGACAGTGCAAATCGAAGGACTTGAAACACCCCTGTGTCCTGCTTCAATGGACTCCTTTAGTTAGGTTCATGTGTGCTACATTAGTATCTAAGGCTAGTGTTCGTGCCCTATGTTCTCAGAATGCAATTAGTGATAAAATTATTGTTAAACAATTGCCAATTTTTGGTGATGGTACTATTTAGTGAAGTAAATTAAAGAATAAAAAGGTGTTCTGAGTTTCCCTTCATGGAGTTATAAATATTAGAATAATAATGCATGTATAGCATATTTATTTTGTAATCAGGATAAGGAAGAGCCATTATTACAATTATCAATAAATCTATGAGAAATATACTATTATTAAATCCAATCTAGATGTAAGGAAAAAAGTCCATTGATTAAGAAGTAGCCCCAATAGAAAAACACAAGTTGGGATTCAGTTTCTTGTGATTTTCAAGTCTTGGCTTTTAATCCCATTAGTGAAAATTAGCTACATAGGAGTTAAAAACATTGACAAGTTTTCTGACATTTGTGCGCACCTGAATATTTCTTAGTATTGAAAAGCACTGGAAGAATGGCTACTTTCAAAACATAGGAAACTTTAAGATCACTTTTCATTTATTCTTTGAAAAGTTGCACATGAGTTCATTCTCTGTGCGGCCTACCATGGGCACGTGTTGAAAAACATAAAGAAGCTTTAGATCCACTCCACTTTCTTTGGTTGCTGTTGCTAAGATACAAGATGGTCAGTTAAATCTAAATTTAAAGTACAAAGCAATACTTTAAGTGTTTTTATTTCCTTACTATGGCAACCTCACCCTGGACACAGCTTCGGTTGGAACAGGAAGACCACGAATGCGTAGCACTAAGCACAGGGGGAAAATAGAAAAGTGACAGTGATTGGCAAGTTCACGTATTTAGTTTTGTTTTTCCTTGTTTGTCAAAAAGTTATCTAGAGAATTTGTGATTAATAAGAGAGAACATTTCTGGTCTTCAATTCACTCCACTATGTCATCATTTCTTCAGGGAAATGGGATCCCTTTTTACAAACCGTTTATATCACCATTCATCTTCTCAGTTTCTTCAAACAGTAAGAGTTCTACATCTGCCTAAAACTGGTAACTGGTTTCCTGCTGGGAGCTAGAGACAGAGAGATGGAGCACAAGTGGATTATGAGCGCTGAATAGGAATGCAATGGGCCCCTGGAGGGACCACAGTCAGGAGGGTGACTTGTAGGAACACTTAACACAGCTTGGTCATTGACTGACAAGGCAAAGAAATCAGATAAATAATTTAAAATTTTATGCTTTAAGTGACTGAAAAACTATGTATATAAACTGAAATAAATTTTAGTTTACATACATATGTACACCAGCAACATATATTGTTCACTTATTTGACATAAAATGTCTAATATACAATATGCACATATACAATATATATCACCTATGTGCATATATAGCCTACAATCAAGAGAAGAGAAAATGGAAGTGTTAAAAAGTTCAACTATATTTGCATAGACCAAAATTAGCAAAATTTCTGCACACAGCTCATCTATTGACTGGATTTTAGTTTGGTTAGGGACAACGTTAGAAGACAATGTATGATGGGGGTGTAACATATGTTAACCAGTACTGATCATTTCAAAAAGATAGTAGAAGTATAAAAGATGGGGTGGTGAATATTATTAAAAGTTTTCAAGAATTTGAAATGACTGAAAAAAATAGTATAGATTTAGAGATTTTGAAATTGCTCTGATCTTTCACTGATTTTTGCATGGTGTCTATAACATGGTCAGAAAAAGTAGACTTAATTTTATCCAGCAGGTTTTCATATAGGGTACGTAGTGATGTAATACTAGGATACTTATTAAGGATTAAAAACTGGTGGTCAGCTTAACACCAGCTTAATTAAATCGGCATGGCACTGAGTGTAGATGGCCCACTTGAGGAAAGTTGCCAGCATAAAAGGAGATGTGGAGAGGAAGAGTGGGGCGTTGTGGGTTCTCCTAAGTGTTGTTATTTAGAGCCCTTAGTTCTCCTGGAGAAGTTTGTCATGGCTAGTTCCCCCAATATGAATGCAGCCATTATCGTCTGAGGAGCTCAGAACCTTAACACTGAGAGTGGCCATAGTTCATTTTAGGGGAGTTTTGGTCCTTACATTGAGCACCGCTTCCTGGCTCCAGAGGGGAAGACGTGTGCTGTCTGATCTCCAGGAGAAGCTGTCACGATGGCTTCCTGGTACATACTCAACTGTTCTCATTGTTGGAGGAACTCGGGACCTCATTGTCGCTGAGGATGGCTGTGGTACCTTTTGGGGCAGCCTTGGTCCTTATTTTGAGTGTCACTTCTTGGTTCCAGTGTAGAACCCTCAACCTACTGGCACAGACCCTTCGCCCTGCTGGCATAGACTTTCTAGCTTCCACTGCTGACCTTTGGGCCTTCCCAGCACAGATCCATAAAACAAACCAGCATGAGTCATTGTTGTGGGCTGTAGACCTCCAGTTGAACATTTGGGAGGCATTTTCATGGGCTCTAGGTTTTCAGATGGACTCATGCAAGACATGGTTGTGGGATTCAGGCCCTCAGCTGAATTTTCTAGGTCTTTGGTGTTGTGGACAGATTTGCTTCACTTTCTTGTACTAAACTCTGGGTGACCATCATAAAATAATATAAATTCTGTGTCCTGCATGTAATTGTTCACTTTGCAGCCCCTCACTACAACACCACCACATCCAGATTTCCCAGTTTTACTGTTTGACTTGTAAAATACTGGATTGTGGGCAAGACACTCAAGCTCTTCACTCTACAGGTGCTTTCATCATAAAGTAAAGAAGATAATATCTACTTTCTAGAGATTTTTGAGGTTTAGATATATGATTTTGTACAGGATTAGGAACTATGTTGTCAAATTGTGTATGTACTTCCATGCAAATTATTTCCATCCTATCCATCCAGAAGTCCCAGTGATGCAGCCCCCCAAGGCGAATCTCACAGCTCACTGAAACCTTTTGTGCACCAAGCTACTGCCCCTGTCCTAGCTAGCATCATCTTGTACCTCGAGTACACTAGAAGTTACCAAACTCATCTCCTTTCTTCTATTCTTGCTTCTTTTTTTTAATCAAAATCATTCTTTATACAATCATCAGTGATGTCTCAGTTAAACTCTACTTAGTTCATAAGCTAAGTTCTTTCCACTGTTGTGATCCCAAGGCTTGTTAGATGAAAACCAAATAAAATTCAATGATTAGGTTCAGTGTTGACCTTAAGAGGAAATTTGATTTGGTTCTCGCACAGTTCTGTTTGCAACCAGAATCATGGGAAGTGTTGAGTTTATGAACAGATGTATATATAGATACATCTCTATATCTCTCATATATCTGAATATGTCTGTATCTATATGTATCTAAATATCTGTCCATATTTGTACAGATCCACAATTTCATTTCTGAAGTGTTTTGCTTTTTTTGTTTTGTTTTGTTTTGTTTTTGTACTGGGAAAGGAACTTACGACCTCACACTTGCTGGGAAGGCTCTGTGACACTGAGCTGTAGCCCCACCCCTACATAATTTCATTTCTGAAATTTGGAAGTAATAAGGGTTTTGGAATTAGACAATGAATACTACATTTCCCAATTAATTATAGAACATTTTCAGTGGGATATAATGTAGTAACTTGTAATTAAATACAACAATATTTCTACCAACCAAGGTACAGTTCCTATGCTTATGGTATAAACAAGAAAATAGTATTCTAATAAATTTTCACAAAAACAAAATGGAAAATGAATTAGTAGAAAAAATGTAGAATGAATTCCAGTACCGGTTTTCTGGATGAAACTATTTGGCAGTAGTTGACATTAAGCTAAATACAGTATCATTTTAATCCGTGATCATGCCTATTCCATTTCACTGTTGGAAGACCTCAGAAACCTAGATGCGTCGGGGTCAATATTTCCACCACTAGCAAACTGAGTTGGGCACTTCATGGTTTCAGTGAATGAGAGTCATAGCAGATGAAGCAGCACTGTTTAGGTAACCATTCATTACTCTTCGCCATGTGTCAGCACTCTCTCTCTAGGGCCACTCCCTGAGAAAGCCACAGTGATCTCTGGCTCCAGGTGAGTGCACACTGTTCAAAGCTACAGGTTAACTGATCTCCTATTCCTGCAATATCAGCTTCACACATCTCTCCCTGTGTGCTGTCAATGTCCCCACTTCCCTCTTACTAGCGCTCAGGTTATGTCTGATGGGGGTGTGATGATCAATCACTACATTTCTCAGACTTCTTTGTACTTTACCATAGAAATATTTATTATATATTGAAATTGATATAATTTTGTTCTCATCAATGACGTGATAGTTTACAAAGACTTTCTCTGCTAGTCCAATTATAAACATCAGCACAAGTCTGTGACCGACATTGGTTAAGGTTGATTCATTATTAGCTTCAAAACAACATCAAGCAACTGGTTTGTCAGAAAGTTGTGGTTCCTCAGGCGTCTTTAAACAGCAGGAAGCAGAGAGTTTGAAATCTCCACATACCTGCTTTCTTTGGTAATAAGAGTTCACAACGGGTGTATCCTGGGGAGATTAAACCTGGATCTCATAGCCGTCCCGGGGTGTGGTGTGTGCACCATTGCACAGGGATGATTAAATTCAGTTTTATCACAGTCCAGCTTGCTTGCAGTGACTTTAGGCCACACAAAATGGAATTAGGGCTGTCAGAAAATGTATCTATGATTATTCAAATTTTCTCTTGTAAAGAATAATTCACATGTGAAATACACTTTTCACATATCTTCAGTTTTGACTTTTTTCAGTTACTGTCACATTTGATTTCTCATCTAAGATTTTTCAGATGGTTTATAGCAGTGGTCTCACTCAGGGAGAGTTTTGCATCTTACTCTCCACTTTCTTAACCCCATCACTGGCAGGGAACATTTGGAGGACTTGTTCCATCCAAAATATCAATAGTCTTGAGGTTAAAACATTGATTTTCACTGTGCTGCAACTAAAAATTCTGGGGTCATGTGCTATGTAAAATTTTCCAGTTTCAGTTCAGTTCACTGTGGTTTATTTCTGTTTGTTTCATTTGAAACAACAAAGAAGTTAACTTAGACTGTTTTACAAATCTGCCACTGTGTTACTGAATCCATTTAGTCAATGCAATTTCAAGACCGTAGTTGTTTTTTTCTTTTATCTTTTTTTTTTTCCAGGCAGGTTCTCTCTATGTATTGCAGGCTGGTGTTGTAGTAACAGGAGCCCAGGCTTGGCTTGAAGTTTCAGTAATCCTCCCGCCTCAGACTCCTGAGTGCTGGGATTGCAGATGTGTGCCACCACGTCAGGTTTACAATGTTTTTTTTTATCTTTGAGCCTTTTCAGTGTTTGTTCATATTACCTGAATTGTTAGTCATCACTGTTAATTCTGAAAAACTTGTCTTTATATGTTACAAAGTGAAGATTATTGTTACATTTTGGGTGTGGAATGTTCTACAAGCATCGATGCTCTGAAGACTTGTGCTTCAGTTTGGGAGAAACATGAAGGGGAGGCCAACTGGGAGGTTTTAGGTCATGGAAGGGGAAGCCTTGGTAGGCAGTGTGGGGTGCCAGTGTGCTTTGTTTCTTTCATTCCTCAGCCATGAGATGAGCGTTTTGTTCTTCACATGCCCCCTCCCACATTATACTGCTCCACAGACACAGAAGCAATGGGTCTGTCCAGCCATGGACTGAACCATCCCTACTGTGAACCAGAATAACTCTTTCTTCTCTATAAGTTGGTTATCTCAAGCATTCTGTTACAAGTATGGAAAACTAACAATTTGGGGCAAATATTTTTCTATAATATAGTTCAGACTTTTGCTGCGCTTCTCTACTCTTTACTACTAATGATGCCGAATGGTTGAACATATTTACTGGAGTACTTTAAAATCTGATTTTGATGTTTTCTGAGTGTGGTTAAATGTAAATTCAAAACCACTAAATGTGTGTGTGTGTGTGTGTACATACATTTCACACATGTAAGATTTATAAGTTGTCATAGAAAGCAGTTTGTTTAAATTTTTAAAAACATTATAGTTAAACACACATTGCCATAAGTTCCCTCCAAAGTAGCCCCACTTGCTAAGAACGCACTTACCCTCTTGTTCCTGCCACTTTCTAAAGAGCTCTGGAGGCTACGTTTTGTATCTTCAGTTGCAATGTTGGCTCCTTAATCAATTCTGAATGTTTACCTTTTTTGGTCATTTTGACTTTGGGAAAAAGCTAGCAGTCACATGGTGCCAGATCTAAGAGGAATAAGGAGGATGAGGATGCACCATCATTTTTACGAGCAAGCCTTTCTGTTGGATGTTGGATGGCACCAGCATTCACTGTATTTTTAAAAATCACCACGCATGCTACAGACAGTAAAGAGGTTGTCCAGAACTGCTTCAGGATAAGAGAAACTTCGTTAATTTTATTGGTGTATTTTAGATATAGATAATGATCACATTCATCATATGGAATTTGTACCTGTACATGATACACATTGATCTTTGCCCCTTCCTCTCCCCTCCCTTCAATCCCTCTTCTACTGCTTATTTACAGAAACTTTGTTTTCATTTTTTCTCTTCCTTTTTTGTCTTTTACCTTCCTTGCTTTCCTCCTTTCCCCTCCCTTATTACCCTTCCCATATCAGACAGGAATTTTTAAGTAAGTACTGCATTGTTTTTTGGTGTGAGAAACTGAAAGTGTAAATAAGGACCAAAGTTTATAATAGATATTGAGAAATTTATTTATTTATTTATTTATTTATTTTTCAGCACCAGGGATCGAACTCACAGCTTCACGCCTGCCAGACAGGCGCTTACGCCACTGAGCCAAACTCCCAGCCCTAGTTTTTTGAGGCAGGGTCCCACTAGGTAGCTCAGGCCGGCCTTGCGCTGGCATTGTAGCCCAAGCCGGCCTCGAACTCACAATGCTTCTCCTACCTCAGCCTCCCAAGTGCTGGGATTAAAGGTGTGCACCACCATCTGGCGAGAAATTTAAAAAATTTAAACATTAGCCATTATTTCAGTTACCACTTCTATTTTTATATTACACATATATGTGTGAACTGTTCTGTATATTGAAACTAAGAAACTCGTGTGACCGATAAAATTTCTGATATACACCCTCATCCTCACTTCATTTAAAATGAATTTTGCATCACATTTGTAAAAAGATGTGGCTTTCTGAATTGTGAAATTCAGATATGGGATCGTGGGCCTGTGTTGGATCATTGATTTAATCTGAAACCTGCTCAACAGCCTGCCATTGCTTAAAATCCAAAATCCTGGCATCAATTATGAGGCTGACTCCACAAGACAACAGCTTAATAGTTGCCCTTAATCCTTATCCCTGTCCACCTCAACCCTGTGCTTCAACACCCTGTTATCTTCTGGTTTCTTGATGTTCACAGATTTTTTTGAACCCTTTGCATGGCATTACCTTTACCCTTTCCCAACACGTAGGCCTCTTCCCCCAAATGTAGGCCTGGCCCACACTTGTCCTTCAGTTCTTTTGAACTGAACCTTCCCTGGCCCATTCCACAGTCTCCTCAGAGTCCTTCTCTGGCATCACTGAGATCTTCCTGCTCTTCTCTGTGAAAAGGGGCCCCCCTTCTGCCTCTCCCACCCCTGCACAATTCCCCCGTCCCTCCTGCTCCCTTCACTCATGTGAACTCCCAGCTGTCTGGTTTTCTGCCTTTGGGTTTGCAGGGGTAGCGCAGGCCTGCAGGTCAGCAGGAAGGAGGAGCCTGTGCGGCCTGGAGGAGAGGGTCCCATCAGGGCAGGGAGGAGCTCTCTGGGCTGAGGGAGGGGTGGGGAGGGTTCTGGGCGGAGCCCTGGAGCTGAAGCTGGTGGGGGCGGGGTTGAGGGCTAATAGTCTGTTCCTTGAGAGCCCATCACAGAGGGGCTCTTTTGGGAATCAGGTCTGGGAGGAGCTGTGTCCTGTGGGTCCCTCTGGCCAGGGAAGATGAGGGTGAACCTCTGAGTGCTGGTGTGTGCTGGGTTGACAGTGTCCTCCTGGGAGGAGACCTATGACCAAGTAATTACTGTCCCACAGCACGTTTCCTGGAGTATGTTAAAACGGAGTGTCACTTCTCCAATGGGACGGATCAGGTGCGGTTTCTCGAGAGACACGTCTACAACCAGGAGGAGTTCCTGCGCTTTGACAGCGACGTGGGAGAGTACAGCGCAGTAACCAAGCTGGGGCAGCCAGAAGCAGAGAACTGGAACAGCCGCAAGGAGCTCCTGGCACAGAAGCGCGGCCAGGTGGACGCTTACTGCAGACACAACTATGA
>RJWM01047380.1:0-12040 GCA_004363535.1 Dasyprocta punctata | reverse complement strand
CATGTTTATAGCAACCCAATTTGTAATAGCCAGATCTTGGAAACAACCCAAGTGCCCATCAATCAAAGAATGGATAAAAAAGATGTGGTATTTTTATACAATGGAGTACTACTCAGCTATTAAGAAAGATTGTATTGAGACTTTTATAAGTAAATGGTCACGACTTGAGACCATACTCATAAGCGAGATAAATCAAACCTAAATCTAAATTAAATTCTAAATACAATCACCTTTATACTGTAAAAGTTAGGATTTTTACGGATCTTGATAAAAGAGAAAATTCGACCCCTCTGAGCAACTGTTTTCTGTTGTTAAGCATTTAAAAAAGTGGCAGTGGGGAGGAGAAAACACACAAAATCTCTGACAAACTTTGGTAATTCTACTGTCCTTATGACCAGTGCCTACTTTGAGGCTTTCAACATATTTAGAGATTCTTTCTTTGTGATCCTTTGAGTTTTAAATTAGGAAACCCTGGTAACAAATACCATTGAGAATTTCATATTATCTTGGAAAATGTCATATTATCCTTTCTTTATTAAGCCACTGGATATGCAAGTGAACTATTCAGTAAATATAAACATACTTTTAAAGAAAAAATGACTGTTTTCTCTGGTAAATATTTGAGTTTTGTACAAACTGGATTGCAAGATTTAAATTGATTTTCCAAAGTCATTTGCAAGCAATTTCATTTTTAACAAAAGTAAACCAATATAATTGAAAATAAAATCATTGTTTGTATTCATATGTGTGATTATTTTTCCCTTTAATAACCCATTTATTTATAAAAATGAAAGGCTGCTTATTTTGAAATAGTGGGGTCTTATATAAAACAGAATGCTTTACAAATAACTAGAATAAAGATGATCACTATATAGTTGACTAATTATTTGTTCTAACTGGTAATTTAATCTTATCAGATTTCAAGGTAAAATAAAATTCGATTTTTCCTTTGAATCCATAGACAGTTTTTAATTCTTCATTTGTATTTATGTCATATGCTACTCTTATAGTTACCATTTTTAATAAATATACAATGTCATTTAGAGTGAAAATGTGTTTCATTAAGCATATTGATTTATTCATAATAATGATTCATTAGTGGATAATCGCAAGTATGGGTTCAATACTAAATTTATCTTGATACATTTAACATAATAACTTAAAACAGTATTTGGTTACTCCTAGTATTTTTTATCCATGAAACATAGATTTTTTTGTTTGTTTGTTTGCTTTTTGTGGCACCTAGGATGGAACTCACAACCTCGCGCCTGCCAGTCATGCGCTTAAGCCACTGAGCCAAACTCCCAGCCCTGAAACATAGGTTTTTTAAATGACTTTTTAAATTTTCCTAGCTATCCTTATTTTTCATTCTTAATCTAATCTATGTGTATTTTTTCCATTATGCTTATAGTAATTACATTATTTTCCAAGGTGTAAACAAGTCATTGGCTAATTCTTGTTAATATCTACGTAGCAATTTATACATTGATTTAATTGCTTTCTTGGATACCATATCAAATTGCAGCATTTTTCTGAAGTAGTTTACTTGACAAAAAAAGGTATAATGAACTAAATGTTACAAGCGAGTAAATTATCTAGTATGCTATAAAGTATTGGTGCTATGGGGGAAATGAAGACAACAAATATAATAAAGACAATGAAGAGTACTTTTGCAGAGTAATTTGGAAAATATTAGGTATTTTTAAAATAAGACAGTTGCTGAGCAGGTAAGGTGTGAGCAAAGATGTAAAGGAGGTAAGCGAGGTAACCAAGAGGTCGAAGTATATTACAAGTAGATGATAAAAAGCTTCAAAGTTAGGGCTTTGTCCAGTATTTTCTAGGAACAGTGAAGAGACAACACTGACTGAAGTGGAATAAGCCACCAGGAAGTATGTAAAGGGGCAAGTATTGAGAAAGGAGATAGGAAACCAGCTCAGGAAGAGATGTTTAGGCAGTATTTAGATAATTGGCAGTATACAAAGTTATGAAAGATTAGTGCAATTGAAATGAATCAAGTTATTATTATAAAAAGGATTATTTGATCTTCAGGATTAAGGGCAAACTTTCTTCACAAAAAATGAAAACAGCTCAGTCTTATAATCCAAATTAGAGACTGTAGGGTGTGGGTCATGGTGTTAGTAATGATGGCAATGAAAATTCTTCCCATGGATATCTTATGAACATAAAACCATTTTTTTTCCATGCTCCTTTGGGTTTTAAATGTTAGTACAAACAAGAAGATTCCTGGAGTGACCAAAAATTGATAGTCACATTCAACTGCGAGCAGCTAAGATTCAGAGAAACCAAGTGAAAATCAAGAATTTAATTTTGATCATGTTGTGTTTGTTACATTCATTATTCAGATGTATATTTCAGTCTGGAATTTGGAAAAGAGTAAAAGTACACTTTTATATTTTGGATTTGTTTGCATGAAGTAATTTTTAAATAAATATATGGTGCACAGAGTATTAATTATTCTTGATCTCTAATTATTTTGTTACAAAATTTTGTTTTATTTTTCATAGAAGAGCATTTTTTATATTTTCTTTATAAATATCCACTTATATTAGATTAAAATAAAAAATAAAATAAAAATAAATAAAATAAACTATTAAGCAAGAAGAAATCACCAAAAGAATTGGTACAAAGAAGAAACCAGGAAGAGTGCGCCAGTGGGTATCAGTGTTAGCACCGTCCTGATCATGGAATGAAAGAAAAAGCAACAAAAAACAGCCACCAGTGTGAGAGGAGGATGACAGATCCAGAAAGCTCAGTAAAAAAAAAGAAATGCTTCAAGAAGGGGAAGGAGTGGTTTACCATTCTGAGTGCCAAGAAATGGTTAAATTAACCAGGATTTGGGTTACAGAGTTTTCCTTGTCATTTGGTAACCTATATAAAGAAGATGCAGCTCATGAATCTTGATTCTTTAATGAGAGGCCTTCAAAAAATGTGTATCAAAAACTCATACCTTTGTATCTTCTTATCAGTCTCAAAGGAGAATTTGAATGGGATATTTGCAAGAGAGTTTGAAAGCACCCACACATCCACACAGAGCAGAGGATATTTCTGCTGTGAAGATATTACTTAAAATCCTCAAAAACAGATAAATTATTATGAAACAGATTGGTTAACCCAAAAACTGTCCACTCTGGTGTTAGGAGATGTCATAATTTCTGAAGTTAAACTAATGAGCAAAATTGATACTCTTTCACTCACTTTAAGGGGTAAAGACAGAAGGTAAAGGTGAAGTAAATATTAACAAAAATTAAGAAGCTAATATTAACAAATATTAAATTTTTCCTAAATATGTATTGTTCTATAAATACATGCAAAGACTGGAATATGAGGCAATATGGAAATGAAATTAGTAACACAAAATAATCCATCCAAAAATATTGAATAATAGCAGTAAACTTCAGAATCAGGCATAATTAGCCTCAAAATTATGGAAAGGTTCAAGTGATCTGAGTCTGAAATTGCATGCTGTGTCTTTCGAGTGCATAAATAAGCAATTTTTCCCAGGAGATTAGATGGTTAGCTATCATGTATTACGAAACAACCCTCTAATGCCTAAAGGTTCTAAAAATACTGGAAATGAATGCTAAAGTGCTGTTTCAAACATTTTGCAGTTTCTAAATAGCCAGATGTTTGGAAGTATGAGGACACATGTATGGATGATTGACTAAGTTTTGGTATCATACGGATGTTTTGACAGCAAGTACTTTGTGTAAAAATGCAAATTAGCTCATTAGCTTGGAGATAAAGCAATTAATGTTGGAATATGACCAGATATTCAAATTCAAAGGACGGAAGGCATATGAAATTTTTTCACAAGTGAAGTAGATAAATTTTGCTCAAGATTTTGTGAAGAACATAAATTCGTTGAGCAAGTTTGTGAAACATATTTAAATACCCAGTTTTACCAAACTTTGTTGTAACTTAAGATAAGCACAGAAATATGTATTAATACTGTGATCATATTACTTCACATTTAGATGAACAAAACTGAATAATAGTTATTAAAATATCTAAAAGAGTAACAAAGATGAAAATTACTTGGGGCTCTGTGTCATTCTTTGGCTTTCATCCCTTCCCTATTTTCCAGTTAGAAAAAGGATGCCTTTGTTGATTTATTTATCCATAAGCAGTTTGTTACATGCCTGTTACAGACATATTGTGATAGAAAGGAAAATAAAGCAAAGAGAGGTAGTCAGTGGCTTCAAGTTTCTTTGTAGTATTAATAGTTTGAAATTGCCTATTGATTATGTTATAATTTACATGAAATTTTTTTCTTTAGAAAAAAGGTGACACAGAATAGCTGAGCCATGCTAAATGCCTCGTCTTTATTAACTGCCTCAGGGACTTTTGAGATTCCAAGTTCTAATATATATATATATATATATATATATATATATATATATATATAATTTTAAAATTTCATTCATAAAGATATGTATATCGTTATGAATGAAATTTTAAATGAGATTTTCTATATAACCACTTTACTATTTTTGTTGTTTGTATTTTTCATGTTAATATATTCAGAAGAAATCACAAAGAAGGTGTTGGTCCCACAGAATTAATGTGACTGGATTTTACCAACAGGACATCAGCCTGTTCATTTTTCTCCAAAACTGCTCATTAGATCTGGCATGGTGGTGCTTGCTTATAATCCCAGAACATGAGAAGCAGAAGCAGGAGGATTGTAGTGAGTTCAAGACCAACCTGGGCTATGTAGTGAGTTGAAGACCAGCCTGAACTATATAGTGAGACCCTGTCTCAAAAAAATTCATTAGTGATATATGACAATACAGATTCTTGACAGATTAGGTTTTTAAAAAGTATTTTATTGAATTATTTTATTCTTTCAATAAAAAAGCAAAATAAAAGTTGCACATTTAATTTTGTCTTTATTTTTAGTAATTGTTGACTTAAAAGGTTAGAGTTGAGGTCATATTCTATTTGTATTTTCTCTCTTGACCATGACAAGGGGCTTTACTTGTCCTCAGGATTAATTTCCCCAATAATTTTCCACACAACTATCAGCTAATATTTAAGGACAAATTTCACAATTTATAGAAAGCTATTTAAAAATTGTGACTATTCTCTCTTCACAATGGAAACACTATTTTAAATCATCTCACAGGTAATTTGCAAGCACAATAGTCTATAATTCAGCAAAAACAATTAGGTTTAATATATTCCTCATGTTTTAATATTCAAAACTTGATTAGTCCTTTAATCTTATTCAAGTAAAACCAAAAAAACCTCATTGCTTAAATTTTTTTTCTGCATAAGAAATGACATAAATTGCCAGTTTTATATCTGATGGGATCAATTTTATTTACCTACAATTTTTGTACATTTTAAGAATTCAGATTGAAATATAAAGAAATATTAAATACTTGTTTCTTAAGTATGCTATTCACAAGCAGTTCAATCATTTTGTCAATTCATTAATAGAATTATGTTTGAGGTTTAATTAACTAAATCTTGAATGTTTCATTTTAGACTACTGAAATCCAACTGTAAACTCAGAAGGAAACAGCTGAAGAAATAGAGGACAGAGAAACACATTTTCTGAAGATTCATACAGATGATTCTAGATCTGGACTACTGTATCTTTCTTTATTATACATCTTTAACAATTCTGGTTTTGTCTGTCATCTCACAACTTTGTGAGGAGACTTGGTCACTAATATAAATAATGTTACAATAAATTTTCAAGAAGAATCCACCACATATTGGCAAGTGACAATAGACACTAGTTTCATTATTTCCCAAACAAAATTTTCAGGCTTATAGCAAACAATTGGAATGGCATATTTAAAACATTATGCCAAATACAGCATGCACATCAGTATTATAGATAAAAGTTTGAAGAGAAAAATTTGCACTAAGAACTGTTTTGGCTCTCTACATTCAATTCTCAGGTTGCAAATTGTCCTCTTGGTATGATAAGACTTAAACATATTGGTTGTTTTTGACACTCCATTTAATCATTATGTTCTGGAGAGAAAAATTCACATGTCATTTTTCAATATTAAAGTTGAAACCTAGAAGTAATATACATGAACTGTTTCGTAAATTACCAACATATTTTTACCTTGCAACTGATAACAGTAAAACCTGCAATGTGGCTGTTTATGGTAATAGGTGTACTTCCCCGGTTCCAGGCACACCAAGCAGAGCAGTAAGGCACTCCTGAGTGTTTCTGGGTGGGTCAAGGAGGTGTATTGGTGGCTCCTGTACATCTGGATCCTCAGCCTTTCCTCTCTGGTTACTGCTTCCTGCTCTGCTTTCCAGATCCCATGAAATGAGAAGCTTTTGTTCACTGTTCTCTTCTACCCTGATGTTTCTGCCTGCAGCTGCCCATCCAGTACTGAATCTATTGAAAGTGTGAGCCAAATTAAGCCTTTCCATCTTTTAATTGTAAGTGTGAGTTATTGTGTCTCAGTGATAAGGAAACTCACTACCACATGCAGCAATCATCAAGAAATTTTCAGACTAAAATGCTAACTAATGACTTCTTGGAGAAAAATAGACAAATATCATAAAATATCTAAGTTTGTATTGCTAGTCTATTACAATGTGGATTCCTTACTCTGTAGTTTGTGAGGACTATGAAAAAAATACTAAGTGTCACAGAAAATAGCATAAATAGGCTACATTTACTTTCAAATTGAGGGAGATTTGACTCCATATGAAAATACTAAGTTGACTGTTATTTTAAAAGAGGTAATTTCTATTCTCTACTGGATGCACGGTGTACAAAATGTAACTAAATATCAACTCTAAGCAACTACTGTTTGTTTAATCTTAAAGTTACATTTTGTATATCTGAGTTTCTGTACAGATGGTAAAATATCATTTAAAGATTAGGGGTGGTAAGTCTCTCTTTTGATTCTGACAAGAAACTGTTCATGTGTGTGCGTGAGTGTATATGTGTGTGTGTGTGTGTATCTATGTTCTTTTATGTAATAGTTACTCTGGTGCGGAGACAGGGAGAAGATCGGGGAGGCTCAGGAAAACAAGATTTGTTTTACTCACAGTTCCTAGAAAACAGACACAAATTGTGCCATGCACGATCACATGGGGAAGGGAAAGTCTATGCCCTAACCCATGTGGAAAATTCTGCAGGACAGAAAATATTAAATGAGTAAATAGTTTAGAATAATTCCAGGGGAATTTAGCTATACAGGTAGTCTCTGGTTGCCTGGACCTGGCTCCAGGATGAACAGGAAGAAGAATATTGTTTCCTGAGTTATAAAAGTTACACAGAGCAGAAATTGTCTAGATTTAATTTGTCTATCTGCTCAGAATCTTTATCTACATCTAAACATGGGTTTGGCCCACCCCAAAAAGTTTAAAATATATAAAAATACTATTCATAAAATTATAAATCTATAAACAATAAAATGCATAACATTTAAATATTCTTAGAATCAACCCATATTTATGGTTCCTAAGACATGGGAAAAGAATGGTTCAAAAGTCTCTTTATTTTTATCTAAAATAGCATCTTTATTCCCATCAGCAATTATTCAAAAGTAAAGACTTTTTGATGAATGTAAATAAAATACAGGAGGAAATAATATGGTGGAAATAGGTGTAAGCATTTACTTTATAAATATTTGAAGTTCAGTGATACATAGTTGGCTGATATTTTCTGCAATATTTATAAATGTATCTAACACTTTATAGTCATAGACTTAAAATTAGAAAACATGGAATGCAGCTTAGCATTTATGAAAAATGGTATTTTAAATAAGGTATGTGTTCTTTTAACTGCTAAAGTAACTCACACTGCAAAAATTTCTAATGAACAAAAGCAGTTTTCTTTATGTTCCTGAACAATTAATTCAAGTTTTTTAATTCTATTTTTAACAAAAAATAGAAAGCATCAAGAGAAACTATTTGACCAACTATATGCCAATAAATTGGAAAAGCTAATATAAATGATAAATTACAGAACATATACCATCTACTAGCTTCTGTACATAGCAATGAAACAATTCTTAGTGAAAAGACAACTTTAGAATTGGAGAAATTATTCATGAAGTATGCGTTTGACCTGAGGTTAACACCCAGAATACATAAGGAATTCAATAGCATCTGTTATAAATTTATGCAGTGTGTTCTATTGGATATGACAGGTCATTATAGCACAATGGTAAATATTGGTGCAACAAAACATATCTAAACATAGAAAAAGTAATAGTAAAAATGAGGTATAAAAGACAGAACATGATAGACCTTCGCTGTGCACTTACCAGGAAAGAACTTGCAGTACTGGAAATTGGTCTGAGTCCATGAATTGAAGAAGACTGAAGTGATATTCCAGAACTTGACCACACAATCCTGTAAACTTCCCAACCACTGTGAGGTGGGGCCACAATAAATGCATACAAGGTACTCTTTTTATTTCAGTAATAAATTATACTTGTTTTTACTTTATAAACTTTTAAAACAACCTAATTAGCTTGAAGCACATATTGTGGTGCTGTACAAAAATGTTTTCATGTCTTTTTTCTAGAAACTATTCTCTATTTTATATTTTTATTTCTAATTTTTAAACTTTTTGTTAAAAACTAAAGACATATATTAGGAAAGGACATAAACAAGGTCAGAGTCATAAGTCTCACATCACTGCCTTCCACCTCATATGTTGTCCTTTGGAAGGTCTTCAGGCGCCGTGACACACACGAAAGCATCGTCTTCTATCGTAAGGATGTCTTCTGGAAAATGGAAGGACTGCCTGAGGCTGTTCATGATTTTTTTACAAGTAGAAGAAGTATACTCATAAAAACTATAAAAAGTATAGAATAATAAATGCATGAAGTATTTACTATCAAGTATTACAACTGGTACATAATTTTAATGTACTGCACTTTTATAAAACTAACAGCACAGGTTTGTATATACTTGCACCACCACAGACACAGTTTACACACAGTTCTATTACAGTAAAACTATGATGTCAGCAGATTATAGGAATTTTTCAAATTCATTACAATTTTATGAGATCATAGTTATGTGTGGTTCAGGGTTGACTAAAATGTCATTACATTACGCACCATGTCACTCAGCATAGCACATTTTCTTTATGCAGTCATTCACTGGTTGGCATTTAGTTTGATTCTTTCTTTCTTTTCTTTTCTTTTCTTTTCTTTTTTTTTCAGACAACATTTCACTGTGTAGTTCAGGCTGGTTTGAACTCAGTTCATAGCCCAGGCTGGCCTTGAACTCGTGGTGATCCTCCTGCCTCATTTTCCCATGTTCTGAGATTGAAGGCATGCACCACCATGTCTTGCCTCTGATTTCACATTTTTATCTTGGCTATTGTAAATAGTTATGAAGTAAGTTTAGAACTCTGTGTATCTATTTGACACATTGAATTCATCTCCCTAGGATGGTGGAATCATATGAATTCTCTTTGCATTTTTTTGTGAAACCTCCTTACTGCTTTCCATAATTACTGTGTTAATTTATATTCCTACAGTATATCAGTTGTGATTTCTTCAATTTCTTGCCAACAGTGATTATCTTTCATCTTTTTGATAAAAGCTACTCTAAGAAGTTGGGAAAATACCACATTGTATCTTTAATTTGCTTTTCCCTGGTGATTACTTACATTAAAGAACTTTAAATTTGTCTGTTTGTCATCTCTGTATCTTTTGTTGAGAAATATTCAAGTTTTCTTTTCCTGGATTTTATGTATATATATATATATATATATATATATATATATATATATATATAATTATTTTAAGATTATATATATTTAATTATTTTATGATTATATATACATATATATATATATATATATATCATTACCAAATATTTTACCCTAATCTGTGGATTTTCTCTTCATTCTATTGTTTCTTCGGTTACTTACAAGTTTTGTTTGTTTTGTTTTTTAAATTTCAATGTAATGTTATTTATTTTTAATGCGTCTAGTTTTGGAGTTCCATGCAAAAATTATTTGCCAAAACCAAACTTGTAGAATGTTTCACTATATTTTCTTGAGGCAACTTTAGTTTTAATTCTTATATTAGTCAATTATTTTAAGATAATTTTTTGTGTGGTCTGAGATAATACATAGTTTTCAAATTGGAAATAGAATTAATTTGAAGTTTCTTAACCTTTTGTTTCTCTGCCCTTTCCAATACCTCTTTTTGGAATTTTCATTTCAATGTGTAATTAAATTTACATCTAAAAGTTTTTTTGAGTTTTATGCCTAATCCCAAACCATTCTGACAAATGTGGCTAAACAGTTTATTGAAGAAATGCAAATATTTGCTCTGTTTTGTACTTGAAAATTCAAAACCACTTTATACCCACTTCTTCAAAATATTTTACTTCAAAGAAATCCCTTATTTAATATTTTATTAGAAGAAATTTATTTCATAATTTTTATCTTTTTAGAAATTTACCCTTTCAAATTTAACTAGCTTTAAAATGTCACACATTTTGCAACTTTTCCTGAAATAGAAAAACGTCAGGGGAGTGAAACAATTGTCAAAAAATAACAAAAACAACAACCTGTACAATTTTATTATACTTTGAAGAAACATCCAAGTTTATATTTTTAAGGATACATTGGTTATTAAATGTGCTCTTAAATTTTAAATAGTTAATAACTTGAATTTGAAAATGCATATTTGCTGTTTTAATGAAGCAAAGCAAATTTTAATACACATTTGTGATGACTTTACTGTTTAAAAATTTACAAATAAATGAGTTCAATAGTCTTTTTTCTGCATGAGGTACATTTACAGATGAAATGCTTTCATTGATCAAAGAAATGAATAGCATAACCAGAAGTCAAAAATGATAATCGGTGACAAATATAAAATCTCCACTAGATTGTATCACTACTCTTATTTTATAGGTAGGTAAATTGAATGTTTGGTAGAATAAATATTGCCCAAAGGTAAAGAGTATGCTAATGTTTATATGCAACAATGAGAATGGTCACAGTGATCGTGATTATTGCTACCATACAAATGGAAAGAACACTTACATCTATTTATCCAGATATTACGTCTGAGATCTTTTTATTCAAATATTACCTCTGAGGTACAGTTCTAAATGATTTATTCATATTATATCATACTCCTTCCAAAAAACCTGGGAAAAAGATAAAATTATAATCTACACTGCATGGTCAGTTTGTCCAATCTACTAATAAACTCAGTACAGGAATTCAAAATTTGCATAACTCTGATTTTTATTCCTAGTATTTGTTTTTGACTCTTTCTTAGAGTATTTCTCTCTCATATTACTAATATGATGTTGCATTTTCCATTTTGTTCTCTTTGCATATTAATTAGAATTGTTTTTCAATTTCTATTTCGTTTGTTGCAGAAGTTCTAGAGCTGATCCTGGTTTGCATGCTTGCATTGTCTCTGTAGAAAGATTTTATTTTTACATCTTATCACATCTTGTAATGTATTACTGAAAGTTACATATGAAGTTCAGGGGAAAATAATCTGAGGTAAGTAAGTGTGAGTTTTATGTTTATCAGACTAGGAGTTAGGTTGGATTTATGGTTTGCTGTATTTGTAGCTGTTTGAGGGCACGTCTTCTACAAGTGTCTTTATTTAGTCTCTCCTATTGTCCTTAGGTTTCCTTACTGACTCCTTTTTAAATAGTGTCTACGTTTTTCACTTCTTTCTATTGTAATTATCCTTAGTAAAGGACAGCCATTCTATATCCCTTTGACTGGGATTCTGCTTGTACAAGGATTGTACTCCTGGGCTATAACTTGTAATTTTCGTAGTACCGTACTACTTCTGTTCCTTCCTCTCTCTCTCTCTCTCTCTCTCTCTCTCTCTCTCTCTCTCTCTCTCTCCATTTCATTCTACTTAGTGTAGGCCATCAAAAAGGATTTGGAGTAAGAATCTTTTTATTTACTTTCATGTTGATTATACTCTATTAAAAATTTTATTTGAGTACATGTGTTAAGGAAAATAGAAAGTTTGGAGTGTATTCCCTCAGAGATTACTTTTCCTATGAAATGAACTGAAGTATTTTT
>RJWM01047379.1:0-11940 GCA_004363535.1 Dasyprocta punctata | reverse complement strand
AGGTATCAATTTAGGTGTGGGTGAGATGATTTAGATTTCATCTAGAAACCTGCAGTAGACTTTTGCCAATATCTTTCAGTTTCTTTTGCTTTAAAAACAGTTGGAAATTGTGTGCATTGTATTGTAAGTTGGGTCCATGTAGGAAAAGAGCAGAACTTTAAATAGACATTCCTAACTGCAAATAAATACCATAGCCCCAAATCTTCCCCACGTGAGAAGGTTAAAGTAAGTAACCAGAAGTTGGGAAAAAGTTAACTATTTGGGGATTGAGTACTTGTATCGGGCAATTGTTTCCTAATCACCTTGTTCAAAAATATTTGAATAATTTTTTATTGATAATGACATAATTGATAATTGAAAGGTTTTTTTTTTTTTTAGCAGACCTTTGCTTTTTAAAAAACTTTTACAGTACATGTTTACATCATGATTGCATTCATTGTGGGAAATTGGTACATGTACATAACATACTTTATTTGTACTTTAATTCTTTTTTCAGTCCCTATTTGCCTCCCTTCCAGCCATCTGTTGATCCTATTCCCTTTTTGCAAAAGATCTGTCTCTCTGTTTCCTATTATCTTTTAGTTGGCTCTTTATTTGTACTTTTTATTTATTTATGTGATATTTAGGCTTGTGTGTCTCATTTATTTCACTTCACATTATGGTCTCAAGGCACATCCATTTTACCGCAAATGACTCACACTTATCCTTTATGGCAGAGTAATAGTTAGCTGTGTGTAAGCATCGCATTTTCTTTATTCATTGAAACAGTTTTTGAAGATGATAACATAGACAGCAGTGCAACTGGAACTAATGAAGGTCTAGTTTGGATTTTTTTTTTTTGTTGTTGTTGTTATAGGCAAATCAGCAAATCTTGGAACTTTAAAATATATATTATCCTTTTTTTTATATATTTTACTAAATGGGCTTCAATTATTTGTAGTTTTTCCCCTACTGTCATGTATTTTCAGCACAGAAACAGTTGAAGAAAATAAACTGGTATTTCTCCTTATGTCCCTTCTGAAGACCTTAGACAAAGAGACCTATAAATAAAGTGAAAGCTTAAAAATCTCCACTGAATTTATCAATAAAGCTTCATCAGTGATTTCAGTGAGTGGTGGTAGCAGAAAAATTGGCCTAAACTTTATAGCTGTTAGATTAGCTAGTTTAATAATGTTCTTCTAAATCTGAAAGTCAAGCTACTGACAACCAAAGTGATTTCCTTGATAAATAACTTAGTTAAGTAGATCTTATTTCAAAAATTATTGCTTTCAGGAAATTAGGTGATTGTTTATGAATTCAAACCAAACCTGAATACTTCCTGTGTGCTAGGTTCTATTCTGGGTGTTGGTTATGCAGTGTTGAGAAATACAAACACAATTCCTACTTTCATGCATTTGAGACTGGAGTGTTTCAAGGGTAAAAAAATTAAAATAAAGATCCATGTTTCTAGAAGAAAAGGAAATTGATTTAAAAATCATAGTTTTGCCATTGAATACTTTGAGTCCTTGCTCTAACCTGTGAATCACGAAAATTCCAAGAATTAAGGGATTCTAGAATACTTAAAAAGGATATGTGTTGTATATTCATGTATGTATAGATCGTGAGTTTTAATTTGGGGAAAAAAGTATATGACAGTTAGCACATAAAGTAGATAATATTATCAGATATTTAAAAATAGTAGAGCTAGCATAAATAAAAAAGTTCCATGTAATCATTTAATAAAGTGTGATGAAAATTTTAAGAACGTTCTTGACACTTTTGGGAAGATAACCTAGAAGGAGAATAGCCGGGTCAGATAGCATTTTTAGTTTTAGATTTTTGAAAAATCTCAATATTGACTTCCATAGTGTTTGTACTAGTTTACGTTTCCACCAACATTGCATTCCTTTTTTGCTGCAGCCTTGCTGGCCTGCGGGCCCCCCTGCCCCATCCCCGGTCTCTCTCTCTCTCTGTTTCTCTCTCTCTGTTTCTTTCTTCCTTTCTTTCTTTCTAGACAAGGATTTCTCTATGTAGTTGAGGCTGGTCTCAAGCTCTGCCTTTCAATTTTTAGTGATCCTCCTGCCTTAGCTTACTGAATGCTAGGATTAAAGGTGTGCAACACCATACCCAGTGAAATAAATCGACAGACAAGTTTAAACATCGCATGGTTTCTCTTGTAGAAGTCACTCAAAATATAAATAAGGAGCAAAATGAAAGGTAGATAATAGGAAGTAGGGAGATAGATCTTTTTTAAATGAGAAGAGAGATCAAGAGATGGAGGGGGAGAAGGAATGAAAAAAAGAATTAAAATGTGTTTATGAAGCTGGGCGTGGTGGCGCACACCTTTAATCCCAGGACACGGGAAGCTGAGGTAGGCGGAGCGTTGTGAGTTCGAGGCTGGCTTGGGCTACAACGCGAGTGCGAGCGTAAGGCCGGCCTGAGCTACATAGTGTGACCCTGCCTCAAAAAACCAGGGCCGGGAGTTTGGCTCAGTGCCTTAAGCGCCTGCCCTGGCAGGTGCGAGGTTGTGAGTTCAATCCCCGGTGCCACAAAAAAAAAAAATAAATAAAATAAAATAAAATAAAAAATAAATAAAATGTGTTTATGTATGTATACCAAATCCCCACATGGAATGAAATCATTATGTAATGCAAACATGTACTAATAAAAAAAAAAAACTGAAAAAAATTTTCCTGGGGTACAAGGAGATAGTGAAAAACGTAATTTATTGCTGTTGTGTATTTTTTTTTCACTGTCCGAGACAAACTAAAGGTTTTTTGCCAATTAGAAAGAAACCAATGTGTGGTAAACTAATAGTCACCGTATTTGTTTTTGTTGTTTTGAAAATGAAAATATGGATAATGTAGAACGCATACAAGTTGTGATAGAAAAGGATGAATCTAAATATGAAGAGGAAGAAATAAGACCTGTTCAGAAACAAAAATTACTCCTATCATAGTTACTCACAGATATCCTAGAAATAGTTTTATGTTGTGTTGAATGATGGCCTGAATCAGGAAATACTATACCATGGGAAGCAACAATGATAAGAAGAATTTTTTTCCTAAATAATTTCAAACGATTGACCTTATTAAATGAATTTGTTTTGAATTAAACTATTAAGGTTTCCATATTATTTTTTATGATTTCCTACTTTAAATTTTTATTAAGTGAAGGAATGGCTTCAATAACATTGGCTAACAGGACCTCAGCTTTCTCAGTTCATCCATTTTTTCCACTTTAGGGCATCATCAATATGTAATGTTTGCTAAACAACATGTATTTAAAAAAATAATTTATAGTTTAAGTAACAAAGGAATTAGTTTGTAATCAGTGATTCAGGAACTATCACTTGAATGAGAGAGAGTTTGAAATTTTTCCCTCAAGATTTTGTTTATATGATACCACTACTATGTATAAGTTTACTGTCATGCATAAATAATTATTTAATCCAGGCATAGTGATGCACATCTTTAATCCCAGCACTCAGGAGGCTGAGGTAGGAGGAGCGTTGTGAGTTTGAGGCCAGTTTGGGCTGCTACAACATGAGGAGGCTGGCCTACATAGTGTGACTCTGTCTCAAAAACCTAGGGCTGGGAGTTTGGCTCATGGGTTACATGCCTGCCTGACAGGTGTGAGGTTGTGAGTTTGATCCCCAGTGCCACAAAAAACAAACAAACAAACAAACAAACAAAAAAACCCCAATTAGCTTTGTATTCTGTTAAGTGAAATTGTGTTTAATAAACTTCTCCATTATTTATACTTCGTGTTTGGTTATTTTAGAATATTAAGCTGAGTGAAAAAGTACTATAGATTCTATTTGTCATATTTGGGTACCTATTAGAATTAACTTAAGGAAATACAGTTTTTTAGAATCAACACAGTGACATTATTTTAGCAGTGTAGTTGAATAAACTGTGGTATAATATTAACTTGTTAACTTTACATTTTTGTATAATGAGCAAATTATAAATTTTAAATCAGGCAGTAAAATAAAACAGGCATTATTAATCTGGGAAGAAGAAACATTAAAGTACTTGAGTGATTTTCTAAGTGATGTGTTAGCTATAATGCAAATGTGTCTTTGTCCGCGAGGGTATTTTGAAATGTACCCATGTGAATTTCTTATGATACTGTATTAGTCACTTTTCCTGAGCTGGGACAAAATGCCTGATAGTTGCAGTTTTAAAAGAGGAGAGTTAATTTTGGCTCATGGCTTTTAGAGGAGGCGCTAAGGCAAAAAGGTCCTGGTGGGAGGACATGGTGGAGGAAAGCCATTTGACTCATCAGCCATGAAGAGAGAGAAGGGATGAGCTAGGCCCACCTCCAAAGTAGACTTCTGGTTGAGGTTATGGTGTATACATTGTGTCAACTTGAGAAGTCTAGAAACTTCATTAAGTTACTCAGCAGCTCTACATCCTGGGGTGTAGAGCATAAGCAGTTACCTGTTCATTGTGTCAATTGGAGAAGGTCAGAAGTTTAACTGAGAGACTCAGCAGGGAGCCAGAGTTCTTACTTTGTAAATATCCTCATCCTTTGCAAAGGAAGGCAAGGAGATTTGTGAATGCTACACCCACCCTGGCGGGGTGGTGTCCTGTGTACAATATAAGGGAGAAAAAGGCTTGCTTTTGCCCCTTTTTGCTCTGGCTGCTGCCTTGAAACTTCTAAGAACTGTAAGAAATAAACCTTTCCTTCCCTAATTTTTGCCATCAGGTATTCTGTCTCAGCAACGAGTAAAAAGTAACCAAGACAGTGGACATTTTAGATCTAAGCCATAACATGCTATCCTGGGCTTGCCAAAAGACTCATGTTCATCTCATGAATAAAGCATTTAGCCCATATCCATGAGTTGCCAAAATCTTAACAGTTGTAGTATTTCAGAAAAGTCCAAGTTCAAAGTTTCCTCTGAGATTTAAGATTAACTCTTATCTATGAGCCCCTAAAAAATAAAAAAAGTTGTGTGCTTTGAACATATAATGGCTTTTGGTAAATAGTCCCATTTGCAAAGGAGGAATGGGGGTAGATAGAAATTAGACCAAAGCAAGACAGAAATTCAGCAGGGTAAACATTAAATCCTGTAGCTCCATGTCCAGGCCCCATGACAGGTTGTGGCCAGATGTGATATCCAGCGGGCTTGGGCTCCCCTGCCTCTGTGGCCTTGATGATTGCAGTCCATGTGGCCTCTCTCTTGGAATGGTTCTACTCACCCACCGATGTTCCTCAGCAGACATTCCATGTTCCTGGCATCTCCCAGCTTCTCATAATCTGCTGCATCTTCAGCTTCACTCTCACAGCTACAAGCCTTGCCCTTCCATTGGCTCCAGGCAGGGACTGTGACTATGTCACACTTTATTGCCTGGCTTTGCAGACCTTCTTCTGCAATCTGATCGGAAGCCTCCGTGATCCAATAACTCTTGCTGTCTGCATTCCTGAAAAACTATTGTGTTATGTGGATGATGCCAAGGTCAGCTGCCAGCTTGCAGTAGTCAGGGTCCCTTGAACTGTGGCTACAACAGGTTGAGTGATTTGAATGGTTGAACTTTAGGATACACTTCCCTAGGTGGTTCTGAATGGCAGATGTTGCAGGGATTCTCTTTTTAATGAAAGATTCTATTTTGTACCCTTGAGCTTGCCAGGGGTGGGGGCTTACTGATTTCTGAAATGCCCTCAAGGAGTCTTCTTGTTCTTTTTTCAAAGTACTTGGCCCTTTTTTTAAAATGTTTTTCAGTATCTATGCTGTCTTTGCACCAGCTTTGCAAATGCTTTCTTTCTGGTTTGTTGGTATGTTCAATTCTAATCAGGAAGCAAATGGATTTTTTTCACCTATAAAAGTTTTTGGGAGATAATGTAACTTTTATTTTAATAATTTTTCCTTAGAATTAAGAAGTTTTTAAAGGTTTATGTTTCCTACCTTTTTGTTCATTAACAAGATCCAGTACATATTTAGGTAAGAACAACTTTGGGGTGAATTGACAAGATGCGGAGATGAAATATGATCAGCATGTTGCTGGGAAGGATGAAAAATGTGTGATATTTGAAGTCTCCTCTGTTTGAAACCAGTTGATCCAGTATATATTATGCTACCAATGGAAAGATTAAACTGGAGCAGTATAATTAGGATAAACCATTGCATCTGCACTTGTATCACAGCAACTGAATTTGAAGCCAGCTGCAAAATGGTGACTAATCTCTGGCAAGCCCACATGAAAATGCAGTACAATAAGCCAGCTTCAGCTTCATGCGCACATGTTTCTTCCACTCGCCTCTGAGCAGGTGATGGTGGTGATGCAATCTGATTATACTTTTGAATGTATTCTAACCGCAGTCAACAGTTGAGTCTCACAAGGGATTTCACGAAAGACTTCAAAACAAGTACTATTTTTCCCATATAGTTTCAACTATAGACAGTTAAAGAAAAGAGTATTTTTTTCATATGTGAAGATGAGAAAAATAATATAGAAAGAAAATTTTTATTTAGAATTGCTCATAGCTGTTTACACTGATCAGTTAAAGTGATTCAACTGTCCAGGCTGTTTATTCTCTACACGTAAGAGACGGTAAATCAGCATGATGTGAGGTATTTAAGTAGTACTCTAACTTTTGCATATTTGGAGGTGCTCTTCTCCAGTCATTACCTGTTCTGATGAAGTGTCTTGCACATTAAAAATGTTCAGTAAATATTCAGTCTGACTTGACTTGAGCGCCCCTCTCATCTTTGAAAAGAATAATAGTCACAAGTATTATTTCCCGTGGGTAATTTAAAAGTAGAACTTTTAGAAATTGCCTGTTAATCTTAATTATAAATATCTAAAACTCTACAATATAATTTGCAATAAATAACACAGATTACACAAGACCATTAAGATACAGAACTTGCAAATTGCTCTAAAAATAGTGGGGTGTTAAAAAAAAAAACCCTACCCTGGTGCGGTGCTCAAATGTGGTGTACAGGAGAATGACTTTGGAAGCGTGTCAGAAGTGAATGCGCCTGGGCCTCGTCTCCATCACTTCTGGTTTTGTACGTTTGGAGTGGGTCCCAGGCACCTGTGTTTTTAATCATTTCCCTCCCTAATACTCTACCCTTATGATCTTGATACTTGCCAAAATGTGAGAAACACTGACCCAGACTACTACAGTATTATGTACTGTAGAGTGCTAAGGACAGTATAGTTCTGCAGTATAGACTGCTAAGCTTCCTAGTTGCCAAACAAAAGAAAAATTTTTATTGCCATCAAGAGAAATATATTCTCTTCTTAGTTATTATAACAAGACTTTGAAAAGAACATGATTTTTCACTTTAATATCGATTTTGTATAAGAAGCTAATTTGTTTTGTCATAATTTTAAAAACTAAATCACTCTTTTGTAGGCAGCCATGGGTTTGGACCAGGCACCTATCTGCTCTGGACCCAGCAAGACCAAACTGCTACAGCGTTTAACCACAGTAACTGGGTGCTGGCTGGTGACAGAAGGCCCTGGTTGATTGACTAGACTGTAGCCAATTAAGTTGTTTCCTGTGCTTCACTTCTGTTTTCCTTTTAAATGCTGCCTGGCCAGGTTGTTGGTTGGAGTTGTCTGAATCTGCTCTGCTTGTGGAGGCTGCCCTGTTTTTGAATTATGGCTCGGTTTGGTTTTGCTCAAATAAATGTTAACTACATTTTTAAAAATTGCTATTTATTTTTTAAACTGGTATGTGAAAACATAAAAACTATACCGGGTGCCATGTAATGTTTTGATGTATGTATTTATTCTGTAATGTTTAAAGCAGGGTAAACATTTCTATCCTCTTGAGTATTTATCATTTTTTCATGGTGAAAATCTTCGAGAACCTTAATTCTAGCTTTGTGAAGTACCTAGTACATTATTGTTACCTGTGGTCACCCTAACGTTGACTAGTACACCAGAACTTCTTTCTCCTGTCTAGCTATAACCCACTGATCAACGCTGTCCTTTGGTCTCCAAGCCTCTGGTAACAACAATTCTACGCTAAATTTCTATGAGATTCACTTTTTTAGATTCCACATGTGAGCTGGGTTATGTAATCATTTCCTTTCTGTGCCTTTCACTTAACATAAGGCTCACCAGTTCCCATCTATGTTGTCACAAATTATACGATTGTGTTCTTTTTTTAGGCCAAATAATGTTGAAAGTATGTATATAAGTTACATCTTTATTCATCAGCAGTTTTTGGTTTCTATTTCTTGGCTATTACATTTAGTGCTACAATAAACCTGAGAGTGCAAGCATCTTTTTGACATGCTGATTTCATTTTCTTTGGATGCATAGTGGGATTTCTGGATCCTTTAGTAGTTTTTTGGTCTATTTGTTTCTTTGCTTTTGGCAATACTGGTAATTGAACCCCAGGCTTAGGCACTGAGCTACATTCCCAACTCTTAAAAATTTTTAAAAATTTTGAGATTGGGTCCAACCCTTTAAAATTATTTTGAATTCTGAGACAGGGTCTTCCTAACTTCCTAAGTTGCTGTACTACATGAGCTTACAGTCGGTCCTCCTGTCTCAGCCTCCCAGAGTGCTGGCGTAACAGGCACATGCCACCACACCAAGCTTTATTTTAAATTTTTGAGGAACTTCCTTAATATTTTCTGTAATGGCTATATTGATTTATATATATCTATACAGATAGTCCTTATTTAATGACTTAACTGTCACCACGTAGAAGTGTCTACATGTGTGATAGAACTACAGTATTCCTATCAATACTAAGCTGGGATTCCTTTTTCTCCACAACCTTCCAGCACTTATCTTTTATGTTTTTGTTAATGGCCATTCTTATTAGATGAGGTGATAACTTATTGTGGTTTTAATTTTGTATTTTCCTGATGATTAATGAAGGTGAACATTATTTAATGTCTTCTTTTGAAAAACGTGTTTAGTCTCTGGCCCGTGTTTTATTGGCTTGTTTTTGTTATTGAATCTTTGGAATACCTTATGTATTTTGTATATTAACCTGTTAACAGATGTACAGCTTGTGTGTATTTTCTCCCATTTTGTAGGTTGTCTCTTTGCTTCCTTTGCTATGCAGAAGCTTTGTAGTTTGACGTAATCATATTTGTCTGTTTTTGCCTTTATGGCTTTTGGGATCTTATCCAAAACTTCTTGCCCGTTCTAATGTACTGAAGCATTTCCCCTGTGTTTTCTTCTAGTAGATTAATAGTTTCAGGCTTTACTTTTAAATCCTTAATCCATTTAGAGTGATTTTTGCAATTGGTGAGAGATAGGAGTCTAGTTTCATTCTTCAGTATGTGAATATCTGATTCCCCACACTATTTATAGAAAAGACTGTTGTATCTCCAGTGATTGTTCTTACATCTTATAGAAAATCAGCTAGCTACAGATGTGTGAGTTTACCTCTGGGATCTGTATTCCATCCCACTGGACCGTGTGTCTGTATTTGCACCAGTTACCATGCAGTTTTGATTACTGTTGACTATAATTGGTCTAGCAGCCGGGTGTGGGGGCACACGCCTGTAATCTCAGCACTTGGGAGGCTGAGACAGGAGGATTGTTGCAACTTCGAGACCAGCCTGGACTACAAAGTGAGCTGAGCTGAAGGCCACCCTGCAACCTGAACTGCATAGCGAGACCCTGTCTCAAAAAGACCAAAAAAAAAAAAAAAAAAAAAAATATATATATATATATATGTAAAATTGGTCTAAAGAATTTTTATTCTAATTTTTAAAAACATTTATAAAATAAGGGCATTTTACTGAATAATTTAGAGCCTTAAATGAAGGGTAAGTGAACTGAGTGAAGGAGGTAGGCTGCCTCTGGTAATCTGAATTTATAGAAAAGCAGCGTTTAGAGTACTGCTATGAATTTCCCTCATAAGTCTGCTTTCATTGCATCCAGTAGGTTCCAGTATGTTGTGTTGGCATTATCACTTAATTGTAGGAACTGTCTAATTTCTTCTTTAATTTCATCTGTGACCCATTAGTTATTCAGGAGAGTGTTATTTAACTTCCATGTATTTATGCAGTTTTTATGGTTTCTTTTGCCATTGATTTCCAATTTTATTGCACTATGGTCTGCTAATATACACGGGATAATTTCAGTTCTTTTGCATTTACTTACACATTTTCTATGAGCTAGTATGTTGTCTATTTTGGAGAACATCCTCTGTGCAGCTGAAAAGAATGTGTTTTCTGATGTGGTGTATACATCTACCAAGTCCATTTGTTCAAAAGTTTGGTTTAGTTCTGATATTTCTTTGTTGATTTTTTTTGTCTAGTTGACCTGTCAATTTGTGACAGTGGGGTATTGAGGTCCCCCATTACAATTGTATTAGGGTTTATCTGATTTTTCGTGTCTGTTAGTATTTGTTTAATATAGTTGTGTGCACTGGTACTTGGTGCATATATATTTACGATCATTATCTCTTCCTCTTGAATTGTTCCCTTAACAAGTAAGTATGCAGTGGCCTTCTTTGTCTCTTTTGTTCACTCTAGACTTGAAATCCACTTTGTCTGCAAAGAGAATAGATATCCTGCCTCTTTCCGAATTCTTGTCAAATGGAATATTGTTTTTCATCCTTTGACTTTGTCTATGCATTTTTTTTTTTTTCTTTTGTGGCACCGGGGATTGAATTTACAACCTCGCGCCTGCCAGACAGGCGCTTAAGCCGCTGAGCCAAACTCCTAGCCCTAGTTTTTTGAGGCAGGGTCGCACTATCTAGCTCAGGCCGGCCTTGCGCTTGCATTGTAGCCCAAGCCAGACTCGAACTCACAACGCTCCTCCTACCTCAGCCTCCCGAGTGCTGGGATTAAAGGCATGCACCACCACGCCCAGCTTGAATTTCTTTTTGAGTTAAATGTGTTTCTTGTTTCTTGATCAGTTCTGCCAGTTTCTTTCTTTTGGTTGATGAATTGAAACCATTTTACACTGATTGTTGTAACTGGTATGCATTGATTTATTCTTACCATGTCATTTTCCTATTGTTCTTTTTCTTTTTCCTCTGTTCAGTTGCTTGCCTCCAGTGATGGATTCATTCTGTTGGCGTTCATGGAGTTGTAATCTTTGTATCTCCTTCTAGAATATCCTTCAGAATATTTTGGAGAAAAAAAATATCCTTCAGAATATTTTGGAGTGCTGGTTTGGTGATCATGAATTTTTTCAGGTGTTCTTTGTCATGGAAGTGTCTTATTTCTCCATCAATTTAGAAAGTGTTCTGTTGGGTACATCAGTCTGGGTTGGAGGTTGTTTTCTTTTAGGGCTTGAAATATTTCACTCTTTGACCTAAGGGTTTATATTGAAAAAACTGCTGTGATTCTGATGGGTTTTCTTTTATAGGTGATTTGTTTCTTTTCCATAACAACTTTTACTATTCTGTTCTTTTGTTGAGTTTCTAGAATCTTGACTATTATATGCCTTGGTGTAGTTTTTTTTTTTTTCTTCTTTTTTTTTATCATGGCTAATTGGAGTTTTGTGCATCTTACTCATCTGTATGTCAAATTCTATTTCCATGCTTGGGAAGTTTTCTGCCAGTACTTCTGTGAACAGGTTTTTCATGTTCTTTGCATTATTGTCTGCCTTTTCATTGACTCTGATGAATCTTATGTTATTCTTTGCATCATCTTGCTGTTGGACTGATTTTTCATAATACTTTGCTGTTTTTTTTTTTTTTTCTGGTCAGTACTGGGGATTGAACTCACAACCTCAGTGGCGCTTAAGCCACTGAGCCAAACTCCCAGCCCTGGTTTTTTGAGGCAGGGTCGCACTATGTAGTTCAGACCAGCCTTGCTCACATTGTAGCCCAAGCCAGCCTTGAACTCACAACGCTCCACCTACCTCAGCCTCCCGAGTGCCAGAATTGAAGGCGTGCACCACCACGCCTGGCTCCTACTTTGCTGTTTTTAAGAAATCTTTCTTTTAGTGATCTCTAACCGCAAACCTGTCTTCTAGATCTGATATTTTTCTCTTCATATGCATTCGTTTTGCGGCATAT
>RJWM01047378.1:0-11932 GCA_004363535.1 Dasyprocta punctata | reverse complement strand
ATATACGTTAATAAATAGCAAAAACTGAAAAGAATTTCAAAACCTGAAATAAAATGACGATTTTTAAAAAAGTTACAATTACTCAGAAGATAAAAGGCAAATTGATATTTGTACTCATAATAATTTTAATTGCAAAACTACACTCTTCACTGTATGCCATCATGAGTCTTCTTTAAGCTTTTAAATTACACCGCTGTACCATGCATCAAAAAAAATGAAATGTTTTGGAAAATCCTTGGACTTTTCTGCAAAGTATTTTCTATGAGAACTTGTCTGTTGTATTTATATATAAGTGTTTCATGCACGTTATGATTATTAATCCATTTTCATCCCCACAGTAAAGGTCTGGGTCTTTTAGATAATCATATTGATGTTTTCTGTGTAGTTATTTCCTTTTTTTTTTTCTAGAAAAGTTCTTATTATAGAAAAATTAGCTAAAACCCCATATTGTGTTCTTGGGGTTTTTTCATTCAGTTACTTTATTTCTATAAAATTTATTTGCCCAGGTAGTAAAAGTAGATACCTAACTACATTTTCTTTTCAAAATGTTAAAACTTCCAAATTTTTATGAAATAACTGCCTCTTGTTGTGTGACTATCCCCTGAAGATCCTGCAGCCTTTCCAAATGCTGGATGCTTTCTTCCCAAATGTCTCATGTGGCAAAGATGACCTTGGACCTAAAAAATGTTTTTGTATTTTGCTTTCTCTCTCTTTAAAGGCATCCAGATTAAATTATGTGTCTTAGACATCTTCACCAGTAATCCTATCTTTTACAGTCAGTCAGAATTCTGAACCATTACCCTAATCATGAGAGGTAACTATTTCTACTTGTTCCTTTTCAAAGCTACAACAGCTTTCCCCTCATTTTCATGCTCAATTTTTGATACTACATGTCAACTTACTGAAAAATCAGTTCAACCAGAAATTAATTTTTATCTTTCATTGCTATCTGCCTGCTCACCTGAACATATTTCTTTTGACATATTATCAAGGATGAATTATTGAAGAACCAAGAAAACGCAAACCTGCCATTAGATCATCACTTTTTGCTTTTTAAAGACATTGCACTAAAAATCTTCTCATCTCTTGCATTGTCGTTTTACCCCTTATTTTGAAAAAGTTTCCATAAACATAAATATAGACTATTATTTATCGTATATTTTTGAAATAAACAAACAAAAACATCTTCTCACTTTCTTATTTCTTTCTCCATCAATTGGTTATTCTTACCATCCACTAGAGCAAACTTTACTAGAAAGGTCTATATTCACCATATTTTATACTATGGATCTGGGCTGTGTCCTTAGCTTATATGTTAAAAGCTTGATCCCTAGGCTAGCACTACTGGAAGGTGCTGGAATCTTTAAGAGATTCGGCCTATTGGGAATCTTCAAGTTGTTTGGGGTGGGTATTTGAAAAGTAGAGCTGGCCCCTAGCTCCTTATTCACTCTCTTTGGCTTCCCATCCTTTAGGTGAATGGTTTGACTACTGTATGCTTCCTCCAAGATGTGCTGACTTACCAGAATCCCAAAACAACAGGGTCAATCCACCACGAATGACAACTTCAAAAACAGTGACCTAAAATGAACTTTTTTACTTTATAATTTCACTACCTCAGGTATTTGCATAGTGAGGTCAAAGCTGATTAAGATAAAGTTTTCAGTTTTTGTGCTTCTGTTCTGTCTTGAAACTACATTTTTTTTAATTAAGCAGAAAAAAAAACATATATAACAAAGACAAAAAAACAAAACAAACAAACGACTAGAGTAAATGCACAACAGTAACATTACAGGTTTACAAAACAGGATAATAGAAACTTGACAATGGTTGCAATACTGCGTATTGTTATCTTCAAAATGGTTACTTACATTAACAGATATAGACATGTAAAACTGATCCAATCATATGAGTATTAATTGTTCTTTCTCAATAACGAATACATTCAGCAGTGTTTTCATTGTAGTTGTCTTACATATACATATAAACAAGTTTATATCTTTTCCTTTTTCCTTTTCTCTTTCCCCCTTTTCATTCCCAATTACTTTTGCTCTTCGAGCTGCTTTTTACCCTTACATAGTATTAATTATAGATTTTGGATCATAAATACTTTTTCTGTTTCTTACACTAGGGAGAGAATATGGTATTTACACATGTGGGTTTGATTTATCTCACTTATGAGTATGGTCTCAAGTCGTGACCATTTACTTATAAAAGTCTCAATGCAATCTTTCTTAATAGCTGAGTAGTATTCCATTGTATAAAAATACCACATCTTTTTTATCCAGTCTTTGATTGATGGGCACTTGGGTTGTTTCCAAGATCTAGCTATTACAAATTGGGTTGCTATAAACATGGGTGCACAGATATCACTGTGGTATGATGTTTTCAATTCTTCTGGGAAAATGGCCAGAAGTGGGATAGCTGGGTTGAATGGGATCGCTAATCCTAGCTTCTTGAGGAATCTCCACACTGACTTGCACAGTGGTTGCACCAGTCTACACTCCCACCAACAGTGGAGAAGAGTTCCTTTTTCCCCACAGCCCCTCCAGCATTTGTTGCTGTTTGATTTTTTAAACTTGGCAATTCTTTCTGGAGTGAGATGGAATCTCAGCGTTGTTTTAATTTGCATTCCCCAAATGACCATTGATGTTGAACATTTTTTCGTATATTTATTTGCCATTTGGATTTCTTGCTCTGAGAAGTGTGTATTCATCTCAGATGCCCATTTTTGGATTGGGTCCTTGAATTTTAGGGGCCTGATTTCTTTTAATTCTTTATACATTTTAGATAGAAGTCCTTTGTCTGATGGACAATTGGCTAAGATATTTTCCGAATTCGTGGGTTTTCTTTTCACTCTGTTGGAGATTTCCTTTGAGATGCAAAAACTTTTTAGTAAGATGAGATCCCAGTTGTTGATTCTGGGAAGTGTTTCCCGTGCAATTTCATTTTTGTTCATGAACTCTCTGCCTACTCCTGTATCATCGAGATTTTTACCTACTCTGTCTTCTAGTAAGTTTAGTGTCTCTGTTTTTATATTCAGATCTTTGATCCATTTTGACTTTATTTTAGTGCATGGTGATAGGCATGGGTCTAGTTTTAGTTTACAGCCTATAGAAAGCCAGTTTTTCCAGCACCATTTGTTAAAGAGGCTATCTTTCTTCCAGTGTACATGTTTGGCCCCTTTGTCAAAGATGAGGTGGCTAAGTGTGTTTGTAGTTGTGGCTGTATCTTCTAATCTATTCCATTGATTTTTAAGTCTGTTTTGATTCCAGTACCATGCTGATTTTATCACAGTAGCTTTATAGTATAGTTTCAAGTCAGGGATTATGATGCCTCCTGCCTTCCCTTTGTTGCCCAGAATTGCCTTTGCTATTCTAGCTCTTTTCTGGTTCCAGATGAATTTCAGGAATGCTTTCTCTAGCTCTGTGAGGTAGGCAAGTGATATCTTGATTGGGATTGCATTGAATCTGTATAATAATTTTGGGAGAATGGCCATTTTCACGATGTTTGTTCTTCCTATCCATGAACAGGAAATATCTTTCCATTTTCTGAAATCTTCTTCAATTTCCTTCTTTAGAGTAATGTGATTTTCACTGTATAGATCTTTTACTTCCTTTGTTAGATTGATTCCTAAGTACTTCATTTTTTTGGATGTTATAGTGAAGGGTGTGGTTTCCCTTATTTCTCTGTCAGTGACTTTGTTGTTTGTGTACAGGAATGCTATTGATTTTTGAGTGTTCACTTTGTATCCAGCTACATTACTGAATTTAGTTATTATTTCTAGAAGTCTTCTAATGGATTTTTGGGGGTCTTCTATGCAGAGTATCATATCATCTGCAAATAATGATAATTTCACTTCTTCCTTTCCTATCCTTATTCCCTTTATTTCTTTCTCTTGTCTAATTACTCTGGCTAATATTTCCAGAACTATATTGAATAGGAGTGGTGATAATGAATATCCTTGTCTTGTTCCTGATTTTAGGTTGAAAGTTTTCTGTTTTTCTCCATTTAGTAAGATGTTGCCTGTTGGTTTATGGTATATGCCTTTTATCAGGTTGAGGTAGAGACCATCTATTCCAATTTTCTGTAGGGTTTTGATCATGAATGGGTGTTGGATTTTGTCAAAAGCTTTTTCTGCATCTATTGAGACGATCATGTGGTTCTTGTCCTTGGCCCTGTTGATATGGTGTATTACATTTATTGATTTGCATATGTTAAACCATCCCTTCATTCCTGGATGAATCCCACTTGATCATGGTGTATAATCTTTCTGATAACTTGCTGTATTCTATTTGCCAGTATTTTATTGAGGATTTTTGCATCTATGTTCATTAGGGAGATTAGTCTATAAGTTTCTCTTTTGTTTGGGTCTTTCTCCGCTTTTGGTATTAGGGTAATACTTGTGTCCAGGAATGAGTTAGGGAGACTTGCTTCCCTTTCAATTTCATTGAAGAGTTTGAGGAGTGTTGGCATTAAGTCTTCCCTAAATTTCTTGTAGAATTCAGCAGTGAATCCATCAGGGCCCAGGCTTTTCTTTGTTGGTAGGGTCCTAATTACATTTTCAATTTCATTAGCTGAAATTAGGTTATTCAGCAGCTTTACATCTTCTTCACTCAGCTTTGGTAGTTCATAGGTTTCTAGGAATCTGTCAATTTCTTCTGTGTTATTGAATCTATGTGAGTAAAGGTTTTCATAGTAGGTGTTTAGGAGAGTATTATTTAATTTCCATGTGTTTATGCAGTTATTGTAGGTTGTTTTGTCATTTATTTCCAATTTTACTGTGCTATGGTCAGATAATATGCATGGAATTATTCCAGTTCCTTTGCATTTACTTAAGCATGTTTCGTGGACCAGTATATGATCTATTTTAGAGAATGACCCATGTGCAGCTGAGAAGAATGTGTATTCTGATGTTGATGGGTGGAATACTCGGTACACATCTACTAGGTCCATTTGTTCACAAGCTTGATTCATTTCTGTAATTTCTTTGCTGATTTTTTGTTTGGTTGATCTGTCTGTCTGTGACAGTGAGGTGTTAAGGTCTCCTGTTATAACTGTATTATTGTTTATTTGGTTTTTCATATCTATTAAGAATTGTCTTACATTGTTGGGTGCTCCCATATTCAGTGCATATATATTTATGATTGTAATCTCTTCCACTTGAAGTTTTCCCCTAACAAGGATGTAGTGACCTTCTTTATCTCTTTTGATCATTCTCGGTTTGAAGTTTGCATTGTCTGCAAATATAATAGCTACCCCTGCTTTTTTCTGGCTTCCTGTTGCATGGAGTATAGTTTCCAGCCTTTGATTTTTAGTCTGTGAATTTCCTTTTGAGTGAAATGTGTTTCTTGTACACAGCATATTGTTGGGTTTTGTTTCTTAACCCACTCTGCTAGTCTGTTTCTTTTTATTGGTGAGTTGAGACCATTTATATTGATTGATGTAGCTGATATGTACTGGCTCATCCCTGTCATGATATCATTCTATTGTTGGTTTCCTACATTTTCTGTTTAATTATTTGCCCTACTTAGTGGTTTCCTTTTGTTGTTGTTCTTAAGATTCTGGCTATCTTCTTCTCTTTCTGGAGTGTCTTTCAGTACTCTTTGTAGTGTTGGTTTGGTGGCCATAAATTTCTTCAGTTGTTCTTTGTCATGAAAGTACCTTATTTTTCCATCAATTTTGAAGGATAGTTTTGCAGAGTACCTCAATCTGGGTTGAAAGTTGTTTTCTTTCAGCATTTGTAATACTTCACTCGAAGCTCTTCTTAACTTAAAGGTTTGTGTTGAGAAGTCTGCCGTGATTCTGATAGGCTTTCCTTCATAGGTGATCTGTTTCTTTTCTCTGACAGCTTTTAGTATTTTGTTCTTGTGCTGTATTTCTGATAACCTTTTTATTATACGTCTGGCTGAAGATTTATTTTGGTTATGGTTAATTGGGGTTCTGTATGCCTCAGTTACCTGTATTTCAGATTCTCTTCCCATGTTTGGAAAATTTCCTGCTATTTTTTCTATGAATACTCTTTTTAGGTCACTAGTATTGACCCTGCCTTTTCATTTATGCCTATTAATCTTATGTTATTTGTCTTGGCATCATCTTGCAGCTGTTGAATTGTTGTTTCTTGGTTCCTTACTATTTTTAAGAGGTCTATCTTTTCTTTTGAGGCCATGATCTCCCATGCTGTCTTCAAGATCTGAGATTCTATCTTCACCTTCATTTAAGTGGTTTTTCAAACTTCCATGGAGTTTTTCATTTCCTGCATTTCTCTTTGCCTCTGTTTCATGCATTCTGTTTGTGTCTTGTATTGTTCATTCAAGGTTTCAATCATTTTCTTAAGTTCTTTTATTTTTTTATCTTGCTCTTCTTTAGATACACACATTTCTTTAATAATGATTCTTATTTCATTTTTTAGCTGAGAGAATATTTCTGATTTGAATTTCTTTATAGCTTCATCAAGCTGTTTCTTTATTGCATTTTCTATCATTTCAGAAAGTTCAGTTGTGTGACTCCCACTGTCTTCCATTTCAGTGTCTCTTGGGTTTGTTCTTTGTGGGCTGGTGGATTGAGACTGCCTCTTGGTCTTTTGTTTTGTCATTTTCCTCTAGAGCCTATGTGGCTTGTGTCCCGCGAGCCTGGCCAGGTGTTCTTCTGGTGGGTCGCGCTGAGCTGTGGGACCCGGTATAGCTGGATCTTGTGTGCAGCAAGTGAGTGCGGCTTCCCAGGGCGTGTGGGTTGAGCCTCCACCTTCCCGGGTGGGAGCCAAGGCTTCCTGGTCCCAGGGAGCTAGGCAGAGTGTGCCCCGGAGTGTGGTGCTGCCCTGACACTAAGTCTGGCTGCTAGGAGTTCAGGGGTCCTGCTGTACCAGGCAAGCCTGGGTGAGTTCCAGGCCTACAGTGCCGGGGCCTTGCTTCTGGCTGGGCAGGGCCCGCAGTGAGCTCTATGATGAGGTGCAGGTCACTCCACTGAAGTATGGAGCTCACGCACACTCTGTGCTCTGGTGGGGGGAGCCCAAGCTCTCCAAGGCCCTGCAGCTATGCTGGTCAGTCCCTGATGAGCAGCTCTGGGGTCCTGAGCTGGGCTGGGCTGAGTACCTCTGTGTCCTGCGAGGCTGGCCAGGCATTCCTCTGGTGGGTTGTGCTGAGCCGCAGGACCTGGTAGAGCTGGATCTTTTGAAACTACTTCTTTTATATTCTGTTCTTACTAATTTCAGCAGCTTACTTCTAGGTCTAGATCACCACTGATCAAAACACCACTAAATTCAGTGCTCATTTCTTGCTGCAATATACTCTTCTTATCAACAATATTTATTTACTTATTCAATTGTTTATTTATTATTTTAGAGAGGATAAAACCAAAGAAAATAAAACAGAATAAAACCAATAAAAACAAACCAGTGTGACACAGGACTTCAAAGCAATATGAAATCAATAATAGTTACCATAATGCCTCTTGCTGTCTCAGTTTCACTGTCAACTTGCTAGCTCAAATTTCCATCATTTTTTCTTTACAATTGAAAGAGAATTCTTATGCCACTGAGCCAAATTCCTAGTCCTAGTTTTTTGAGGCAGGGTCACACTATGTAGCTCAGGCCAGCCTTGTGCTCGCATTGTAGCCCAAGCAGGCCTCGAACTCACAACGCTCCTCTTACTTCAGCCTCCTGAGTGCTGGGATTAAAGGCGTACACCACCACGCCCGGCTTGAAAGAGAATTCTAATTGATCACTCTGTCTACTTTTGCTTACCTCTCAATTAATTCTTTATAGAAGAGTAATTATTAAAAACACAAAAGAGCTATTCAAGCCATTACCAGTTTAATTTCTTAATGAAACTTCTTGCATATGGGTAAACATGAAGTTTTCACTGTAGTCTCAAACTAAGTCTGTGGTGTCATTTAAAACCAGTCTTTTTCTTAATAATAGAAAATTTTTAAATGCTGTGTTTTTACAGTTTTACCTACTAAATTCAAGCATGACTCATGACTTATTTTATTGTTCTTTGCTCCAGTATTTTGCAAATACTTTTTTTTTAACAAGATGAAGATTTGTGGCAACCATCAAGTATGTGTCACAATACCTCTCTGTCATTGTTTAACAATTTTTGTGTATTTCAAACTTTATTATTATATCTGTTATAGTGATCGGTACCCAGCAATCCTTGATCTGATGGTTATAATTGCACGAGGGTGCCATACACCACCGCCATGTAAGACGGCAATTTAATCCATGAAGGTTGTGTGTGTTCTGATTACTCCACCAGTTGGTCATTTTTTAGTCTCTTTCCCTTTCCTAAAGTCTCATTATTCTCTGAGACAACGGTCTTGATATTAAGCCAGTTAATAACCCTACAATGGCCTGTAAGTGTTTAAGTAAAAGTCGGAGTCCAAGTTCTTACACTTTAATTAAAAGCTAAGTCATGATTAATCTTAACAAGAAGAACATGGAACATTGGTAAAGGCCAAATTATTAGGCATCTTGTACCAGTTATTCAAGTCATGAATGCACACAAAAACTTTTTAAGAAAATCATGAATGCTGCACCAGTTGCAAATACAGAAAAAAATTAGTGGTCTGAGAGATAAAATCAGCCACAACATACTTTTAAGTCAAAACCTAACCCAGGGAAACGACCTGATTGTTAAATTTTTTGAAGCCTTAGAGAGGTCATAAAACTGCAGAAGAAAAACTGAAGCTAGATACCATTGGTTCATGAGATTTAAACAAAGAAGTCATTTCCATAGCATAAAAGTGCACACAGAGGCGCCAACTGCTGCTGTACAAGCCACAGCAAGTTAACCACAAGTTCTAGGTAAAATAATTAATGAAAGAGGTAGGACCATGGATTTTCAATGTAGACAGAGCAGGTTTTGTTTGGAAGAAGATGTCGTGCAGGATTTACATAACGCGACAGAAGTCAGTTCCTATATTCAAAGTTTCAAAGGACAGACTATCTGTTAGGTGCTAATATAACTGATGACTTTAAGTTGAAGCTAATACTCATTTACCACTTTGAAAATTCCAAAACCCTTAAGTATTACGCTAAATTCAATCTAGCTATGTTCTATAAATGCAATAGAGAAACCTAGATAACAGCACATCCATTGCAATTTGGTTTATAGACTATATTAGTGCTCTGATGGAGACAGGCAATGTGCCTAATGTTGCTAATATGCCAGCTAATATGACATCTATTCTGGAGGCCCTGAATTCAGAAGTAACTTTGACTTTCAAGTCTTATCATCTAAGAGTTACATAGGTTATAGCTGCTATGTACACAACGATTTCTCTGATGGATTATGGCAAAGTAAATTGAAAGCCTTAGGAGAAAGATGCACTATTCTAGATGCCACAAAGAACATTCATGGATCATAGTAGAAGGTAAAAATATCAACATTATCATGTGTTTGGTCAAAGTTGGTTCTGGTTGCCATGAATAACATTGAAGTGTTCAAACTTTCTGTAATGGAAGTAGCTACAGGTGTGACGGACAGCAAGAGAAACAGAATTAGAAGTGGAGCCCGAGAGGTGACTGTGTTGCTGAATCTCATAAAATGTAGTGGATGAAGGACTGTTTCTTATGGATAATAAAGAAAGTGGTTTTCTGAGATGGAGATTATTGATGTGAAGACTCTGTGAACACTGGTAAATTGACAATAAAGACTCGAGAATATTATGTACTGTTCCAGCAGCAGCAGAGTCTGAAAAGGCTGCCTTCGATGTTGAAAAAGTTCCACTGTGGGTAAAGTGCTATGAAGCAGCATCATCTGCTGCAGAGAAATTTTTTGTGAAAAGAAGAATCAGTCAGTGTTGCTGCCTTTATGAAACTGGCACAGCCACCTTGACTTTCAATAATCACTACCCTAATCAGTTAGCAGCTGATAATGTCGAGTCAAAACCTTTCATCAGCAAAAATATTATAATTTTCCTAAGAAATAATATTTAGCATTTTTAAGAATAAAGTATTTTTAAATGAAAGCATATTGCTTTAGGAATAATGCTAATACACACTGGATAGACGACAGCAATATTGTAAACATAACTATTATGCGCCTGGGGAAAGCAAAAAATTTACATGACTTGCGTTATTTCAGTATTTGCATTATTGCACTGATCTGGCAGTATCTCTGAGGTATGTCTACATGCTGTTTCTGAGCGTATGGGATTTGCATTTGCTGTCTAGAATACTTGCACTACCACTTCAAAATATTTCTACATGGGGTGGGGTTGCAGCTAAGTAGTAGGGTACATATTTAGCATGTATGAGGTTCTGGGTTTAATTTCCAGCACTCCCCATCACAAAAAATAAGTATTTCCCTACTTAGTCTAATATATATTTATAACTCCCACATTTTAACTACATATTTAAATATGAGATTTCCATACTTTAATTTGGAAAATTCCTGGTAATTTGTGCACTTTGTTGTTTTCAATGTACAGCACTCTTTCATGAAAGTTATAAACTGATTATTACTGGTATAGGAAACCCTATGAAATTGTATTCATCTAATATTCCAAGTTTCTTTTTATGGTTTCCTGGGATTTCTTTACATATAAACATATTATTAGTATTATTTTGAGCTAATGTGATAAATTTCATTTGTGAAAAATTTTGAATGTGTCTGTCTTTAAATGCTCCTGAAAACAATTTTAAGGCCAACATCACTTTTATAAGGAAAAAGGAACAATAAAGCACTTATGATCAGTTCATTAAATTCTTAATCACAATTTAAACATTAGGTGGTAGTTTAAAAGTGAATATGGGGCTAAATGAATAAGTTTAGGTGATCTAAATTTTACATGTTAATATTAATATATTACTTTATATTTTACCCACAGGGATAGATAATTGCCTTTAAAACACTAGAAACATTGAAAGGTATATATGGCTTCTCTTGTTGATCTTTCTCTTTGTTTACACCTTTTGTTTCTGATTATAGCATTGGCTGTATTTTTCATGACAGTTCTAAATACTAATAACTATATACTGCATTACAGACCTATTCTTTATTTCAGTGTGTCTAATAGAAATTAATCAAAATTGCAATGCCTTCTTCAAGTGGTTTTAGTAGGTAGTGACATTATCTCATTTTTCTCTTATTTTAGAAATTCAGAAATGGTAATAGACTTATTAAATGCCTTTCAGATAACTTTAAGTGAACTTACTTTCTACTCTAACCTTAAAATTTTATGTTCTGATAACGTATATCCAAGAATCAAACTAGCTTTGAATTCTTAGAAAATTATTGACACTGAGAAAGAAAGAGAAATTTTAATGTAGGCATGGAGATTGATTCTATGGGCTGATATTACAAAATTAATGTCTCATAAATAAAATATGATGAAAGTTCTAAAAGTATGAATAGTAACAAAAAATTAGCAAAAAGTTAACTCATGCTATTAACTCCATTATTAAATTATTATACTTTTTACCACTAAATAAGGATTATAAAATGTATTGCCTGTGAATATAATATCCAAAATTCTAGTCAAAAGAGATGTAATTTAGCCAGGCGTGGTGGCGCACGCCTTTAATCCCAGCACTCGGGAGGCTGAGGTAGGCAGAGCGTTGTGAGTTCGAGGCCGGCCTGGGCTACAACGCGAGCGCAAGGCCGGCCTGAGCTACATAGTGCGACCCTGCTTCAAAAAACCAGGGCTGGGAGTTTGGCTCAGCAGCTTAAGTGCCTGTCTGGCAGGCGCGAGGCTGTGAGTTCAATCCCTGGTGCCACAAAAAAAAAAAAAAAAAAAAAAAGAGATGTAATTTTCTCAACATATAAAGTTCAAATTATAAACTCAACTAAGCATCTGCTTGTATCATTGGCTTTATGCTTTGTAATGGTGAAAAGCATTGCAAATTATTTCATCAGAAGTTGTTTGTTAAATGACAAATTTTATATTTTGGAATATAAATAAATATGAATATGAATAATAATCTACTTTGTAA
>RJWM01047377.1:0-11930 GCA_004363535.1 Dasyprocta punctata | reverse complement strand
TCACTCACACCTTTTATTCGTAAGTTATGTTTCCTTGGGTTGTCTTGCAGCCGTTGCACTGCCACTTCCAGATTTCTAATTATCTTGAGAAAGTCTCTCCTTTCTTTTTCCCAAGTTTTCATTCTTTCTTCCAGATACGAAAGTCTATCCTTAGTTTCCTTCAAGTGGTTCTGCCAACTTTTATTGGAGTCTCTGATGTTCTGGTAGTCTCTCTGAATCTGATTAATGCATTCTAATTCTTTATTTGTTTCATTCTCAATTTCCTTTGATTTTTCATCCTCCACATTTCCTGCTATGTTTCCTTTAGAGGCTCTTAGCGATTCCCCGATTATGAGTTTCATTTCAATTCTCAGTTGGGTTAACAGTGCTGCTTTAATTTCTTTCATAGCTTCGTGGAGTTGTCTCCCCACTTCTGTTGCCTCTGAGAGTTTAATTTTTGGACTCCCGACCATTTCAGCATTAGCGTCCCCGGAATCGGTTCTGCTTGTATCGGAGTCTGGAGAGCGCCCTCTGCCTTTCTGTCTTGGCATTTTCCTGGGCTCGCCCGTGAGGCCGTGTTGGTCCAGTGCCTCTCCCAAGCCTGTTTCTGCTCCACAAATGTCTAATGCGGTGCACGAGAGGATGGGGCCGCTGTCTGGTAAACCGTACAGGGCCGTCCACCAAACCTCCTCTATCACCCCCAGGGCACCCGCGCCGTTTCCGCCACGGCCTTCCAGGAACTGTGCCTAATTAGGTGCAGTTCCGGTCTCAAGATGGCTGTCCCTCGTTCTCCCTCAGGGGTGGGGGGCTGGGGGCTGCCGGGTTCACTCACTCACTCCGCTCGCGACCACCTCGCTCCACGGTCGACCGTCGTCTCTGCTGTTGCGCCACACCGCTGCAATTCTACCGGCAACTCCAGTGCATATCAAGAGCACCAGGATCGTACCTTCCCAGCTCGGGTCGCAGCGCTGATTGGATTCCACTCTGTACAGAGGTGCTGCTGGGCTCCGCCTTTATTTCATTCTTTTGCTCTTTCTGTGGGCTACAGTTCTCATTTTAGATTCTTTTTGGGTCCAGAGGACCCATCTCCCTCTTTTTTCCTTCTCTCTGTCATTATATTAGTTTATATTCCAGCATTTTGATGGTATATTCAGGGAGCCTCCCTGTCAGGGTGTTATCTGGGTGGCCATCTTGGAGGAAGTCTTGAATTTTAATTTGTGCTGCATGTCTTTTTCTTTTTTTTTCTTTTAAAGAGGATAAAATCAAGGAAAATAAAACAGAATAAAACCAATCAAAATAAACCAGTATAAGTGATATGGGGATTCAAGACCTTATGAAACCAACAATAGTTACCATAATGCCTTTTATTGTCTTCAGAATAGCTTCAGATACCTTCAGACATAGTAAAAATTGAACAGAACAGAATAGAATAGAAACAATAAAATCAAAACAATGAATGCAATAAAGAACTTCAAACCAAGTCAATAGTAGATCCAAAATTGCTACCATAATATGTCTTACAATCTTTCAAATAGCTGCTCGTGCCATCAGTTTTAACATAATCAAACAAAACAAAAGAGAATAAAACCCAACCCAACAAAACAATGAAAATGATATGGTTTCCCTGCCAGGATTGCTTCCTGGTGAGGTCTGGTTCTCTCCCTCCACAGTCCATGAATGGCACTGACTCACAGAGAGAGGCTTGGGTGTGGCTGTCCCCACTCTGGCAGCGGCCTGCACATCCGTCTTTTTCTTTTGAGTCGTGAATTGAGAGATTAACATTGTTGGCTATAACTGATATGTATCAACTTATCCTTGTCATATTCTTTTCCTGTTGTTGGTCCCCCTTGCCCCCCATTTAATTACTTGCCTTGCATGGTAGATTCATTCTGTTGGAGTTCATGGAGTTGTAATCCTTGTTGTCTCTTTCTAGAATGTCCTTCACAACATTTGGTAGTGCTGGTTTGGAGGTCATGTTTTTCCTCAGGTGTTCTTTTTGTGGAAGTATGTTATTTCTCCATCATTTTTGAAAGATAGTTTTGCTGGTACATCAGTTGGGGTTGGAGGTTTCTCTTTTAGGGCTTGAAATATTTCACTTCAGGCTCTCCTTGACTTGAGGATTTTTGTTGAGAACTTTCCTGTGATTCTGATGGGTTTTCCTTTATAGGTGATTTGTTTCTTTTCTCTAACAGCTTTTACTATTCTGTTCTTGTGTTGAATTTCTGGAGTCTTGACTATTATATTCCTTGTAGATTTTTTGATCATGGATAATTGGAGATCTATATCTCTTGCTTATCTTTATGTTAAATTCTTTTTGTCTGCTTGGGATGTTTTCTGCCATTGCTTCTCTGATCAGAATTTTTGTCATTTGTGCTATTTCCTGGTTTTCTTTATTGACTTCAATCAATCTCTATCATTCTTCTTTCCATCACCTAGAAACTGCTGGGTCAATTTTTCATGATCCCTTGCTGTATTTAAGAAATATTTCTTTTCATTGTTGCTAACTGCATTCTCTCTTGTATATCTGATTTTCTGTCCTTACACTGACTCATTCTGTGGCACATCTTTCAGTGAGACTTGTTAAAGTCCTGGATATCTGTTTGAATCTGTTTCATGAATTCCATTTTTTTCATAGGTTAGGCATTCATGGTTTCTGTCATTTTCCTAAGCTCTTCAAATTTTTTTATCTGTATCTGCTGTAGAATCACTAAACATGTCTTTCAGTATTTTTACCATCTCTGTAGTTATCTGAGAAATTATTTTTGATTTGATTTTTTCTAGAGTTTCATTCGTCTGCTTTGTTACTTCCACTGTTACCACTTCAGAAGTCAAGGAGGGTGCCTTTTGAATTGCTGCTCTTCATTGCTTCTGGGGTTTGCCTTTGGTTAGCCCTAAGTCTGGGGTTGCAACTTGCTTAAGTGTTCTCTCATTTCCTTTATTTTTTAAAAGTTAAATTCATGGGTTGATGCTTGTAAACTGCTTATGGCAAGTAGCTTTGTTGCTAGTATTTAGAACCCTGAGGAAATGAATACTTCTTAGATATATCTCCCAGGTGTAGTTGGCTTTGGGGGTTTTCAGTCTGTTGCAAGATCCTATATCTTCAGTTTGTTGGGAATGAGAAGTTGCTGCCTACTTGGCCTAGACCTTGGTTCTTTGGCACTGGCCTGTAGTATTTTTTGTGACCCTTAGCCAATCTCAGTCTTGGAATACCAGGAAGAACAATTGACTAGAGCAATTATGTCACCTTGTTTAAAGTAGTACAATTGGCAGTAAGAATAGCACCTTTAGGGGAGAAAATTTAAAATGAGCTGGGGGAAAATAGAGGAATAGAAGAAGAGGAAGAAGGAGGAGGAGGAGGAGGAGGAGGAGGAAGAGGAGAGAAGCAAGACTGCAAAACAAAGGAAGATTCTGCAAACATTGGGAAACTGGTAAAGACAGGAGAGAAAGAGATTAGGAAGAAATACAAACAAAAACAGAACAACAACAACAAAAAGAAAAAAATGTTCATGCTCATATAAAAACAAGATCCACAATCAAGAAAAAACAAAACAAAACAAAAGCAAGAAAAAAAGTGAAAAGAAATAAAAAGAAAACCCCTCCACTTCAAGGCATGTCTGTGCTGCCACTGGTAGATGAATTTGGCAGACAGAGTCCAGATCCATGTTGATTAATCCCAGCAAGCCAGCCATCGCTTTATGGCAGGGCAGTGGATAATCCCAGCAAGCCTGAACTTCCACTGAAGTTTAGGCTGGTTTCTGGCTGTGAGATGGGAACCCAATTTATTCAGCCTGTGACATTCCATGGGCCTCCTGCTGGCTTGAACTCCGCTCCTTGACCTTCTGCCAACTTGAGCACTGGCAGCCTCAGCCTGTCACTGGCAGTCACTAGATGGAACCAGCTTGCAGCTGCTCTGAGTTCCGAGTTCAGTAACCCTTCTCCTAGACGGCTTCTGACTGATTGTCCTCTGCTGGGGGACATCTGAATCCAGACAACTCAGCAGTCATTGCAGTCCACTGCATCCACTGCTCCGTTCTAGTGGTGCATTTCTCTGTGGAGACTACTGGGGTCCGAAGCAGTCACCATGTATCTGCAGGTTTGGACTCCCCTTCCCACTGAGTCAGGGTTCAGGGATAAAATGCTGCTTGCCACCTCCTTCTTTGTTGAGGTCCCTCTTCACTCTCCCCATGGGCTTCAATTCTTGCCTCAGACCCTTCCTGGGTTCCAGGGATCCACTTCTCTCCTCTTCTTTCTCACGTTGCTGTATTCCAGGGTCTGGACACCAGATCTCGGAGAGGTTCTTTCTGTACTGTTCACCACTGCGTCGTCTTCCTTCTTCAGCTTTTGAGACAGGTTTCGTGCTGTTTTAAATGATCTTGTGTTTTAGTTTCAAATTTCGGTTGTTCACTGCCGGCTTCTAGGAAGGGCCCTGTCTCGTATGCAAGCATCCTTTGCTCTTTCTATAATTACTTATACATCTAGGGGGTCCTGTCTGTCCACTAATGAGTATACTTTGGCCATTCTTTATAGATGATCAAGTGGACTATGAGCAAATGCGGTATTGTTTTTCTCTTCGCATTTTGTGCACTTTCTGTTTCTTTGCTGCACTAGCTAGGACAGGCATGGTGATCTTGAACTGGAGTGGTGAGAGGGGACACCCTGCCTTGGAGTCTGTCTTAGAGAGAAAGCAATCAGTGTCTCTGTTGGACACGCCATCACTGTGGAGGTTTTCAAATGGCCTTTATCAACCTGAGGAAATTCCCCTCTGTTCCTTTTTTTTTTTTTTACCTTTTTGATTCAAAAACAAGTGTTGAATTTTGTCAAATGCTCTTCCTGTGTTAGTTGAAATGATTGTGGCTTTTGGTTTCTGTCCTGTCTATGTGGTATTTTACATTAGCTAATTTTCAAATATTGAACCAGGGGTGCCTACTTGAACTAAATCTCACTTGGCGATGGTGTGGAATTCTTTGTATATATTATTAGATTATACTTGATAATATTGTATTAAAAACTCTTAAATTAATGTCCATGGCACACACTAGTCTTCAGTTCTCTTAAAATGCATTAATTTGGTTTTGGCATTAGGCCCATGGTGACCTTGCAGAGTGAGTTAGAAGGTTTTCCATCTGCTTCTGTTTTTTGGGAGAGATGACAGGGAATTGGTACCATTTTTTCCTTACATTTGGAATAGAATTTACCAGTGAGACCAGCTTGACCCAGACTTTCTTTCTGAGGTCATTAATTACCGACACATTTTTAAACAGGCAAACTCACCAACTAGGTCTATTAGATTATCTTATTTTCTTTGTACGAATCATGGCAGATTATATCTTTCTAGGAATTGGTCCATTTCATCTAAGTTATGAAATGAACGAACAGAGTTGTTCATAGATTCTTTTATTTTCCTCGCATGTCCGTGGAGTCAGTAGTGATATTAATGGGATTATTTTTGGTATTAGTAACTCACGACTTTCATCTTTTTCTTGGATAGCTGTGGTAGAGCTTTATCAGTTTGATCCATCTTTTCAAAGAACCAGCTTTTGGCTTTGTGGGGTTTTCTCAGTTGTTACCCTCAGTTTTTTATTCCATTGGTTTTTGTTCATTTTATTTCTTTTCTTATGTTTGTTTTAGATTTAAATTGCTCTTTTTTTTTCTCAAAGTTTCCTGACTTAGATTATTAACTTTAGATTTCTATTTTTAAAAAATTAAAATATATTTTTGTTTTTTAAGTTGACAACAAAAGTCGTATTGACCAAGCACAACATAAAGTTCTGAGATCCACGTACAGTGTTTCGTAGGATGGCTAAACTGAGCGAATGAACACAGTGTCGTTATTTCCAGTGCAGACAGCTCGTTCTGCCCCTACCCCTTTTGGTAGCACAGTGGGCTCGTTTCTGACTCTGACCTTTTTCCCGTTTCCATAGCCAGCAGCACCCTTCTTACCTCACAGAGAGCTTCAGTCTCACACAGATCAGAGGCGACTGCCTGTGTCACCCACACCCTGTGCTTTTTAATATTCATTTTCCCATTGCTGGTTTGCTGTGTAGATGGGTGTGGTGGGGGTGTGGCTGTGAAGTGAAGGAAGGGTGATTTGAATTCTAGGGGCCATGTCTTAAGTTTGGGGATACAAATCCTGCAGTGAATTTCTGTCATAAGGTCACCAGGCCTGGAGCCCCCACTGCTGAATTTATGTCTGACTGACAGATCGATCCTTTGCTTTCTGGTTAAAATAAGGGCCACAAGGGCACTCACTGTCAGTGGTTCTGCATGTGGCATCTGGGCCCCTGGCAGAGGTCGGGTAGGGTGGGCTAACCTTCTGGGACCAGCCTGTCCAACTTGTCCTCATCCGGAGCCAGGTGAGGATGGGGACCAGGTGCCCGTGATCTCTCTCCTCTAGTAGGTCATCTCCTGTCCCCAGCGCAGGGCAAACAGTGACAGGTGTGCGCTGCGTCTCCTGGTCCCCTGGGGCGCCCCACAGCCGAGGGACTGCTGAGGAGCCCAGGTCCCTAGTGTTGAGTCTTCCTGTCGTCACCTGCGAGCACCGATGCTCAGCCACCTGTGGGATGGGAATGAGATGGGGGCTGACTCTGGAGCCTGCTGGTGCTGTCACTGTCGCCTGCTCTCTTCCTCAGGGCCCTCTGAGGGGACGGTCCTCACGCGGCTTCACACGTCACCCATCAGCCGTGGGTTCTTCAGTCACTCAGCAATCGCACATCCGCAAAGTGCAGCTCCTTGATGTTAACAGCCATGTACTTTGAAGACCAGTTGCCTTCAAAAGCCGTGTAGCCTACAGCTCTTATAGTATCAGTGGCCCTCCTTGGGCGTCAGGGTTTTTATCTAGATATTCTCTTAAAGCCTTATGAGACATGGGTGGGGCTTTGGCAAGGTGATCAGGTTATGAGGCACTGGAAAGATGCACGTCCCTCCCTGGCTCCCCTTTCACTGTTTTCTGCCCACCGTGCTGTGAGCAGCTCTGCCTCACCATGCCCCTCTGCCATGCTGCCTGCCTGAAGGCGAGTGACGGTGGACAGAAACCTTTAAAAACTGAGACCCAAAATAAATCTCTGCTCCTTTAGATCACAGGAGTTGAGAGTGGAGTCTCAGCGGTGAGGAAAGTGACTCTGACATTGCCATTTGGAGCCAGCAGGTACCTGCAGGCCTTGGAAACCCTTCTGGTCATGGAGACGGTGGCTGTGGCCACAATTCTGCATTGCTGTCCCTTGTTCTGTGCCGCTGGCTGCCTTCGCTGTCACCAGCCCTATCTGCTGCCCACATTTGGTGCTGGTGGCCTTCGGGGTTACCAGCTCTCAGCATGCTCTGCTTGAGATTCAAATCGCAAGTTGGCAAATCCTCCACAGGGAGGAGGCATTTATTTATTTATTAATTCAGGACTCACCCTGCAGCACACAGGCTGTACCCACTCAGGGTCTGGGCATCCCCAGGTGCAGTGCCAGGTTTTCTGTCTGGGCGTGAGGAGGTTATGGGCCCTGTGGAGCCAGCTAAGGAGGCTGCAGAGAGGTGGCCTCATCAGGAGACCTCCGGTGTGGAATCCACTGGGGACGGGTTGGTGGCCAAAGCCTGCTGCACACAGGCAGGTGTCTCCTGAGTGGCCCGTTGGCCAGTACTGCTATCGTTGCTTTGGAGTTTTCCATGCCGCTGGTTGTGCCTGGCCGTCCCGTGCAACCTAGTGGGGACCCCACTGTGTCGCCGGGGGTCCCTCTGGTCTCCGGGCCATCGCGTGGCTCCCCTGGGTCTCGGCCGCCGTGATGGGAGGGGTTTATCTTAAAAATCTACGCCTTTATTGCTTTTCAACTATGTCTGACTTTGTAAGTGCTTGGAGCGCAAAAGGGGCGGGAGGCTGGGGGCGGGGCTGCGCAGTGCAGGCGGAAGCGCGCGTGGCTTCAGCAGAGCCGCACCGGCGGTAGCTTCCGGTGTGCCGCGCTTAGCGATGGAACTGTGGTTTGGACCCAGAAATGCCCCAGGCACGGGGGGCGAGTCTTGACTCCCTCACTCTGCACCGGCGACCTGGGCTCCCAGCCCAGCTGAGGAAGGTGGGGTGCCCCTCTGCTGCCTCCCACTTCCCACACCGGGCGGCTCCTCATTTTGGGGGCGTGACTGATGGCACTTCTCCTCCGGGCCTCTAGTGAACTCCCGGGCCCCCACCCCGGCTCCTGCAGAACCGAGGCCAGCATCTGCCCCTGGCCTTCCACAGCAGGCCCTCCATTTGCCCCTCTGGGGTCCTGGGCAGGATCCCCTCTCCCGGGGTACCTGGGACCCCAGGAAGGAAGGCAGCCCAGCTTTTGGGAAAGGCTCAGATGTCCTGGAGTTCGTCAATTTCCCAGCCTTGGCGCCTTGTTACGTGGGGCACGCCCTTCCCCTGCGTCTGACAGAGCGCCATGAATAGGTGCACCCCAAAGCTATCCGGGGAGTACCAGCGGGCTTGCCTTGGCTTCCTGTGGCAGAGCAGGGGGTGCGGGAGCCTGATGCTCCTCATGCCTGAGCTCCTGTCTTCAAATTTTGCGGGCTCTGATGTGGGTCCTGGAAGCTGGGTCCCTTCTCCTGAAGCTCTGAGCCCCGGAGGAGGCTGGGCAGAGCCTCAGTGCCGGAAGTGAATTGGATCAAGTCCTCTGTGAGTTGAATGGCATCTCAGGGAGCTGGGGTGCACCCTCAGGAGCAGGGTTCCAGCTGCTGCCTCTCAGGTAACTGTGAGGACCCCAGGTGTAAGGCTGGCACCCTGAGACCTCCATCTTCCACCCCTCGGGGCACTGGGCCTACAGGACGAGCAGCCCCTGGGGTATCTGTGCCCAAGGACCAGCTGGGTCATTGCCAGCGCAGCAGCTCGGTCAGCGGAGTGGCCGGAGCCACATTACGGACAGGACTCACCTTCCCCCTTTCCGCCAACATTCACTTCGCCCCCAACCCCCAGCTGTCTCCAGCGTCCCCCATCCTCCTGGCCCCATCCCCGGACCACCCAGGGGTCCTCCACTTTCTTCTCTGGCGGCCTCCCCAAGCTGGGTCATGAGGCTCAGAGGAACCCCAGGCCCTTGTAGCGGAGGCTCCGGGATTCCACCCTGACTCCCGGTGCTGTCACTCACCTGGCTGCTGTCCCCCTTCTCTGCCTAGCAGCAGAGACCACCCCGCCACCCTGTCTGTGCTGGGCCCTGCCTGTCCGACGCCTGCTCCGTGACACATGTCAGAGCTGCCCCCCGGGTCTTCCTGGGTGGGACTTGATTGCCCTGGCCACCACACTCTGGCTCCTCCTGTGACTGACCTCGCTGCCGCCACGCCCAGCGCCCACTGCCTGAGGTTGGTTTGTCTGAGAGATGGGGTGACTCGGGTCACTCCTGGGGGAAGAAAGGGGAAGGAGCGGGTCCTCCAACCCACGTTGTATCCATCCTTGGAGTCCACGTTGAGATGGTTGCTCGCCACATTCGAACTCCTTCCTCAGGGACAGGGCAGTGCCCGGGGGCAGCGCTCTGGAGCTGCGATTCGAGCGCTTGAGATGGGGCCGTGGTTCTTCTGAGGGCTGGGGGAGTGCCAGGCAGGACCGCGTCCAGCTGGGGGTCCAGCATCTGTCCCTCAGTCCAGCTCCTGACAGAGCCAAGCTGTGGGCTGCTGTCCTTCCCCGTCAGTCAGTCACTGCCCACGGCCCAAAGTTCTTCCTCCAATCACTGTCAGAGTCCTGAGGGGAAGACAGCTTGCTTGGTTCTGGGGAGCTCTGCAGACCCTCGCCCCTTCCTGGTGGCATCTCTGCAGGCTCAGGTTCCCAGGTCGGTGGATGCGAGGCCCCAGGGAGACTGACCTGTCCCGGGCTGTGCCTGCGGGAGGCACAGCAGCCAGGACAGTGGCAGCAATGGTCACTGTGTGTCACAGGCCGGCATCGAACTCAGCAGCGAGCCTGGAGCAGTGCCTCCCTGGGGTGTCAGCATCCTGTCTGCCCTGTGCCCACCCAAGGCAGCAGCTCAGCAACTGGCCCCCACGGAACCAGAGAGCTGCTGTGGCACAGCTGGGCAGGGCCGTTCTGCAAGCTTCCGTGGTCAGAGTTCCGTGGGCAGACAGGGTGCCTTGCGCGTTCCTCACAGGGGGCTTGTGACACGGTGCCCGGCAGGGTGCCCCGGGCAGGTGCGGAGGAAGGGGCTCAGGACAGAGCCCCAGATGTAGCTGCCCGAGAGAGCCAGCTCTCTGCAAGTCAGGCGAAAGAAAGGAAAGAGGAAGAAAAAGGAAAAGGAACTAACACAAGGCCAGCATTTAGTCACGCACACTCTGTCAGTGCCACGTAAGGTTTTGGGTTCAGGTCTGAGCGGAGGACAGAAGCCAAGGTGTCCTAGAGAACCCCGTCAGTGTCCAGCAGGAGAGGCTGCTGACTGCAGCTGCAGATGGCATGAGCTTTTTTTTTTTTTTTGAAACAGGGTCTTTTTATATAGTTCAGGCTGACCTTAAACTCATAGGGATCCTCCTGCCTCAGCCTCCAAATGCTGGGATTACTGGCATGTGCCACAATGTTTGGCTGAGCCTGGCTTTTTACAGTGACATTTTTTTCATTCAATAAAAGAACTGGGATGACTATCTCCATTTTACAGAGATAGCAAGTGAGATCTGGGGCAACTGGGGTGGCTCAAGGTTGCACCCCAATAAGGGAGAGCTATGGTTTGTGTCTGGATGTCCCCCCAAAGTCTCATGCCCTCATGGGGGTGGGATTCTAGTGTTTGAAATTGCTTCACGGTCCAATGCTGGGATTATGGGTGTGAGTGCCACGCCCAAGTGGGTGTGGCCTGCATACAATATAAGGGACAGAAAGAGTTTTCTCTTGAGCTCCTCCCCTTCTGCTCTTGCTGCTTTTGCTGTTTTCTTTGCCATGAACCGTGGCCTCCACGGGACTGGAACCTCCACAAACTGTGGGGTAAATAAACCTTTCCTCCTCTAACTTTGGGTGTCAGGCATTTTTGTTTCAGCAACAAGAAAAGTAACTAGGGCAGGGAGGTTAGGGAGATAGTCACAGCCCTGCTCCAGCATATGATGAGAGAGTGGGCTTGCCTAGCCCTAGCCCCAGGCTCTGCCGCCTCCCCCCAGGCCTGGGCGCTCCTCAGGTCATCTGTGCATCAGGGTCTGCTATGGGTTTATACACTGTGTCAACTTGAGAAGTCTAGCAGCTTAATTAAGTAACTCAGCAGCTCTACATCCTGGGGTCTAGAGCACAGTTACCTGGTCATTGTTACAATTTGAGAAGGTCAGCTGAGAATCTCAGCAGGGAGCCAGGGTTCTTACTTTGTAAACATCCTCATCCTGTGCAAAGGAAGGCAAGGATGTTTGTGAATGCTACACCCACCCTGGGCGGGGGTGTCCTGGGTACTATATAAGGGAGGAGAAGAAGGTTGCTCTTGTCCCCCTTTTACTCTGGCTGCTTTTGGTTCTGCTGCTGCCTTGAAGTGTTGTCCCCGTGCCATGCCACCCTGCCTTGGAGCCCAGCTGATTGTGGACTGAAACCTCCAAAAACTGTAAGCTAAATAAACCTTTCCTTCCCTAATTTTGGGTGTGAGGTGTTTTGTCTCAGCAACCAGTAAAAAGTAACCAAGACAGGGTCTCAGTGAGCAGTGCCCAAGAGCCGGGCAGTACGTGTGTGCTCTCCACGGTTCATGGTACAGGGCGGCGACATTTACGGCAGCCTGGGTGTGCCCTGCTGGTCTCCGGGCCCTAGAAACCATCAGGGTACAGTCCCATGGCATAGCCAGCCCTCCACTAGGTGGGCATTGGGCCCTGGAGACGCGGATCCCTGGGCCACCCCCATCTGCCACCTCCACTCCTCCAGGCCCTATTTTGAGCTTGCTGCCCAAGGCAAGGTCCTCACTGCTGCCTGAGCTCAGGGGTGCAGGTTGCCACCTTGGCTCCACTAGCCCCCTCTGTCCATCCATTCATCCATCCATCCACCCATCTATCTATCCATCCACCCATCTATC
>RJWM01047376.1:0-11935 GCA_004363535.1 Dasyprocta punctata | reverse complement strand
TACCTAAGGCTCTTGAACTCCTTTTTTAAAGGGCATTCCAGAAGTACCAAGTAACTTTCCCACTCACTTCTCATTGACCAGTACCTACTCATATGGGAACACATATCTGCAAAAGCAACTTTTGGCTGGGTATGTTTCTATTCTTAATATATCAAAGAATCTGTTACTTAATACTGGCTCTGCACACTGAGATACATCTACTGTCTATAAAAACTGATTGCAAAGAATTCAAAATTAAATAAGTTCTTGATTCTTACATACAAGATGATGAACAAGCCGGGCGTGGTGGCGCACGCCTTTAATCCCAGCACTCGAGAGGCTGAGGTAGGCGGAGCGTTGTGAGTTCGAGGCCGGCTTGGGCTACATAGTGTGACCCTGCTTCAAAAAACCAGGGCTGGGAGTTTGGCTTAGTGCCTTAAACGCCTGCCTTGGCAGGCACAAGGTTGTGAGTTCAATCCCCGGTGCCACAAAAAAAAAAAAAAAAAAAGATGATGGACAACAGTAGAAAATCTTCATTTTTAAAAAATTAAGAATCTTCTATTTACCAGAAACCTTTAGTATCAAGACTCACTTTTGCTAGTTAATTTATTTTGATGCTTCTAAGGATAATAACTTGGTCTTTTACACTATGCCAAATGTAAGCAAAAGCTAGAAACACTATGGTAGTAGCTTCCAATCAAGCATGCAATGTTTTACACATATGACCTTTAACATAAAGATATTATTTCCATTTTAAAAGAAAGGAAACTGTAGCATAGAGATGTCAATGGCCAACACTCTGAAAGTTGATAGATTTGGGGTCTAGTATTCTTTTCATATTGTAGGCTTCCCCATAGGTTCCAGGTCACTGTATCACCAAAGGTCAAGATGGATGCTTCTCTGACCAAGTAATGGCCTCTCACTGCCTTGCTGGTCTCGTCTAATAGTACTGAAAGTTCCTTTACTTTCCAAGCAAAGAAAGTCAAAGTCCCAGATAAATTGCCTCAATAAACTGTTACAAGGTTCCATTTACCCTTTCTCTCTCCTTTCAGTCACCTATTTTACTTCTGCCTTATAAACTTAAAGCATTTGGTTGTTCTTCTCCAAACTAAGTTATTTAACAACCCAGTGGTGGCATGTCCAAAGTCTGCTGTGAGTGCTCTGGACACCTACCCTTCTGCAGGGTCACCTTTATTGATTCATCACTATTTCATTTTAAATCAGTCCCTGGATCCCTTCATTGGTCTATTGCACAAATGTTTCAGACATAAGCATTCTTTACATTTCTACACAGCACTCAATGCATAGTGGGTATAGAGTTCATCCCACAATCTCTTAGGCAAGAAGGTAGTTTTCTTTATAGAATCCTGAAGATGCTGGAACAACTCACCTACCTCTTTTTACATGGGATGCCTCTGAATTTAGCATGTTTTGAGAGGGTATATTGTCCCTATGGGGCGGGAAAGGCAGCAACTTGTAAGCTTCTGGTCCTTGAATACTGAACCCTGTACAGAATCCATAAGACATACTCAACCCACTACGTTTTTTGGTCACCCTTTCATTCAAATCAATGCTTACCAGCCTGAAGCCCATCCTCATTTCAGTCTCACCAAGTCAGCTGCTTCCTGCCAGCCATATCCTAAGTCCTCAATGTTTTCAGGGAAGATTATCCTGTTTTGGCCCTGTCTTAGTTACTTTTTGCTCGTTGCCGAGACAAAATACCTGACGCCCAAAGTTAGGGAAGGAAAGGTTTATTCTTACAGTTTCTCGGGAGTTTCAGTCCATAAAGTGGGCTCCAAGGCAGCATGGGATGACGGGGCTACAGTTCATGGCGGCTGCAAGCTGCAAGCCGCAATCCGCACTGGCGAGAGAGAGGGTGGTAGCCGGGAAGCAAGCAAGAGGAAGACCCGCCTTCCCTTATACTGTAGCTCCACCCCTGGGCGGGTGTAGCAGTCACGTCATTAATCCTGGTGCTAGACAACAAACTGATCACAAGCATCAGACTCAGCCCCATCAAAAGTATGAGGACTTGGGGGTACATAGCATATCCTATACAGGCCCCTTGCTAAGACTCCAAGAACTCTGGAATGCTATGCCAAGTTTGTCTTCAGAGACAGTTGCTTCTTCAGCAATGGGAAGACCAGGGATTTGCAGCTTCCATGGGCTCTTCCTGATGGAGAATACAAGCTTCCTTCTCTCTTTGATTCTGCCAAGCATCTCTCTAGTGGTTCACTCTTTCCCCTGTCCCCTGTGCTTCACCTGCATGGGGGAACTCCAGAAAACACAGACCCAAAATACCTTCTCAGGAACCCACCAGTGTCAACTCTTTCTTCTGTTCTCTCTCTCCTGGGAAGACTTTCCAGTCCCAGTATTGGAACTTGCAAAGTAAGAGTGATCACATCTTTTCCTGCACTCCCAGAAGCTTCGCAGTCTTGATTTTAAAAAATGTAAATGGATCCACTGTTGCTGTCCCACTAGATCTTTTTACTTGGTTATGAGTATTACAGAAACATGATGTACCAGTCTTTACCCGGTCACTCTAGGCCAATAACTTCACCATCCCATGCGAACTTCTTAAAATGTGAATTTTTAGGCCCCAGTCTATACTCACTGACTCAAACTCCTTGAATGTCACCCAGAAATCTGTGATTTAAGGAACCCTTTAGGGGAAGTTCAAGCTTAACACAGTACAAGCTTAACCAAAGTGACTGAGTGTTCTGAGCTGTGTGATCAGGGCAAATGGTTTAACATCTTTGTGCCACAATAATGACATCTACTAAATGAGGATGATATTTGCATTTGCCACAGATTGAAGCTTTTGTAATAAATTCTTGGGCTAACACATGTAAAGTGCTTACAGTAGGGCCCAACATATAGTATGCACTGTAAAAATAAAAATGATTTTTATATTGTCTGACTCCAATAAATTATAGAAAGGATTGGTAAAATAGAAAATAGCAGAGAAAGAAGCATCACTGTTTCAAATAATATCCCAACCCACAAAATTTGTAGGGAATAAAACTTTCTTCTTTCAATATCTTTACATGCCTTCCATAATTTACATTTTGAATGAGTTAACTTCCTTGCTTTTTATTTCAAACTAAAGATTGCATGGAACCATACAAAAAGATTTTCTAAAATAAATCATTCAGAACTCTGGCCAAAACAATGGAAAAATTATCTAGAAACTCATTTTGATAACCTGTCAAATATCATTTTATCTACCCACAATTGGCTAACCACAGAATTTGTTTGCTGGTTTTATGCATTCAGCTATTGTGTGAACAAATCATATGACGACTGAGAAATTGGAAAGAATTTAAAAATGCAAATTATTTTTCTTCAGCAGGATTTGACCCATATTAACATATGCTGACTGAGCTTACAATTGAGTAATTTACCTGTGGGAAAAAAATTGCCCATGCATTCACATGAGATATATTTAATTCTTCAAGGAAACCAATACCCCATTTGGTAATTTAGGTAATCTGCAAAACATTAGCTGTTTACTCCAGTTTTCAGGAAACACTGGCCTCACTTCATTCATCAGCACATCTATGAAGAATGAGATCAGTCACAGATTTGAAAAGTAATACCTTTGTGAAGTTGTCACTATGGCTAACAACCCATTTGTTACTTAAAGGGGATATTATCCTGGTATCAACCTCCTCTCTGAAGTTTTTCCACAAGAATAGCTTCGTTAATGACAACAGATACAGTTGATAGCAGCTGGAAATCTTTGTCTCTGCTACTTTCTTATAAGCAATATTCAAGATGACATGTAGCAGGAAAAACACTTATCTACATTATCTGTGTCTTCTAAATCCTCCAACCATCTGATTCATTTGGCTTTTCCTTACTGTATTGAAAGTAAAGAAGAGTCTGGTGTCAAGAATGCTATTGAAATCAGAAAAAAAATACAGAGTGGGAAGGAAGAATTTTCTTTTTCATATAGTATGAAATATCTAGTTATTTGAAAATACTGGTTTTTTACTAACCTTTTCAATTGCATGTTTGACATCACAGAAATATGATAACATTGAAGTTAAAACAGACTATATAAAATGAAAATATCTTATATTAGGAAGTGATCTACTGATGAATCAACTCATTCTTTCATTTTTGTAGAGAAACTGAAGGTCAAATCAGTGACCTATGTGCAAATTTAAACCTTCTCAAAATGTTGTGGTTTTACAAATACTTAAATTTAATCTTTTCATAACAATGATGCATTTACATTTTCTAGGGACTTGCCTAACCATTGAGAGTTTTTAAGTCAAGACAGACTTAATCCTAATTATGTAGACATTATTTACCAGGTGATAGAGGGAGAAAGGTTTGTGTCGAGAAGTCAGCTGTAATTCTGATGGGCTTTCCCTTATAAGTGATTTGTTTCTTTTCTCTAACAGTTTTTAATATTCTGTTGTGTTGAATTTCTGGAATCTTAACTATTATATGCCTGGTGGTAGATTTTTTTTTTATCATAGCTCATTGGAGTTCTGCATGCTTTACTTATTTGACAAGTTCTTTTTCCATGCTAGGGAAATTTTCTGCCATTATTTCTGTAAACAGATTTTTTATGGCACTTGCACTAATTCCTGCTTTTTCATTGATTCTGATCAATCTTATGGTATTCTTTGCATCATCTAGCAGCTGTTGGATTAATTTTTCATGGTCCCTTGCTATTTTTAAGAAATCTTTCTTTTCAGGATCACTAACCCCAATACTACCTCCTAGATCTGATATTCTCCCCCACATTGGTTCATTCTACTACATATACTTTCAGTAGAATTTTTAATCTCCTGGATATCCGAATTTGTTTCATGGGTTCTACTTCTTTTCTATGTTGGGTATTTATGGTTTCTGTCTTTTTCTTAAATGCCTCTGTTTTTGTTTTTGTTTTTATCTATATCTTCTCTAGATTCATTAATCACATTCTTCATTATGGTCATCATCTCTGAAGTTATCTGAGACATTATTTGTGATTTGATTTTTTTCTGGAGCTTTATTCATTTGCTTTGTTACTTCTGCTGTTATCACTTCAGAGAGGCCAGGTGGGTGACTTTCAAATCGTTCCATATCATTGCCCCCTATATTTGCCTTTGGTTTGCTGGAAGTGTGGGGTGGGATCTTGCTTCTGCACCTTATATTTTTGCTTAATTTAATCCCTGTGTTGATGCTTGTAAATTGTTTATAGTAGGTATCTCTATTGCGAGTATCAAGAACCCTTGGGAAATGCCTACTCAGGTATGTCTTCTAGGTGTAACTGGCTTTTGGGTTTCAAATCTGTTGCAAGAACCTACCTCTTCAGTTTATTGGGGATGAGAAATTGCTGCCTATTTTTTCTAGCCCCTGGTTCTTTGGCATTGGCCTGTAGTATTCTTTACAACTCTCAGGCAATCTTAGTCTCACCATAAAAGAAAGAACACCTGATTAGAACAGTTGTCACTTTGGCTAAAGTAGCACAGTTAGTAATAAGAATAGCATTAAACATGCCCTAGCAAATGACAAACTGTGATAACTATTAATTTGTCACCCTTAACCATACAAACAGTTTGCCTAGTTACATAGCCAAATCTAAAACAAACCAGGAAACTGTGTACAGTAAATATCTCCCTCAGGTAATTTTACCCTTAGGGGAGAAAATTAAAAGGGTTAAAGGAAAAAATGGAGAAATAGAAAAGAAAGGGATTAGAAGCAAGGCTGGAAGAAGACAAAGGAAGATTACACAACCTTTGGGAACTAGCAAGGAAGACAGACAGAAAGAAAGAAGGAAGAAACAGAAACAAAAACAGAACAAAACAAACAAAAATACTAGAAATAATTTTATCACATAAAAAACAAGAACAATCAAGAAAAAGAAAAAATCTTTTTTTAATTTTTAATTTTAAAAATAAAAATCAAAGAAAGGAAGAAAAGAAGAAAAAATATGTCCACTTCAAAGCGTGCCTCTGCTGTCACTATGAGAGAAGAGACAGACCGCCTAGATCCCTGGTGATTGATCCCAGCAAGTTGTAGTAAAATTACGGCAGTGGTGGATAACCCCAGAAAACCTGCCCCTTTGGTTCCACTGAAGTTCAGGCTGCTTCTGGTTTCTGCCTAGGAGGCTGGGACCTGATTTTTCAGCCCACAGCACTCTATGTGACTCCTGCCAGTTTGAACTCACAGCTCCCTGACCTTCTGCTGGCTTGAACTTGGTGGCCCCTCACCCTGAAACTTGAAGCTGCTAGATGGAGCCAATCCACAGGTGTTGTGAGTTCTGAGTTCTGTTGCCCCTTTCCAAAATGGCTACCAGACAATCACCCTCTCCTGTGGGGCATCTGAACTTGAATAACTCACCAGCCACTGCAGTCCATAGCGTTTATGCCTCCATTCACTGTGTTTCTCCATGAAGACCTCGGGGGTTGCCAGTAGTCATTGAGCCTCTGCAGTTTCGAGTCACCCCTCCCACACTATGAGTCAGGCTCAGAGTATAAAAGTGCTGACTGCCACCTCTATAATACGGTCCCTCTCTTCACTCTCCCCGTGGGCTCTAATTCTTGCTTCAGATCCTTGCTGGATCCTGGGGACCCACTTCTTTCCTCCTTCTTTTCCTCACATTGTTATATTCCCACAGATTCCAAATACTGGAGAAGCTGTTTCTCTGCCGCTCACCGTTCTGCCAGCCATCTTCTTGTAATAACCCTGTGAAGTAATTTCTGTCACTGTCCCTGTTTACACAGGAAAGAAGTGAAATGTTGAGAGGCTGCCTGAGGTCAAATGGAACAATGGCAAAATAAAGATTTAAACAAAAACTTGCCTGACTCCAAAGTCCATTCCCTCCACTGTTTTCTCTGGAGCAGGAGAATTACATGATCAGCCAATTATTTTGGAAGATTAAGTTAGCAAAGCAGAGAACATGCTCTGTATTTTCCGTGGCGCACAGCACTAGCAGGAATGCTTAACTACCATTCCTTTTATTCATTTAGGGATTTATGGGAAGGTTGTTTCATATATCTTGGCTTTGAAATCCTTGTTTCACAAATCTTTTGGTTGCAACGTTTTTTAAAAATTTTAAATCATGAACTGCGACCTGATCATTTTCATATTTTCAGGTTCTCCCTATACCCCCTCACTTTCTCTCAGTGAAGCCAATTTCTTTCTCAGTGACCATTACACTTTTCCTAACGCTTTGGGCAAACAGAGGAGGCCTCTCTCACTCGGGCTAATCACCAAAGTAGATACAAAAAGGGAGGAGGAGGAGGGACTGTGCTGGATGTAATTACAAACAATAGCAGATAAAACTTCTTCCATCACTTAATGCTGAAATGCATCCGTTCAACTAATTAGTTTTGGGGGGACTGCTAATAAATCCTAATATTTCTCAAAGAGAATTGGCTTGTAATTTAATTTATATTAAGCTGTTACTGAAGTTTACACTAATTAAATCTGGGCTGCAGTAGCAATTAATCCTAGGAATAATCTGAAAATGTAAATAATGCAATAAAGCGAGTAACTCTGCATGTCCCCTCCCCAGAAGCAACAGGCAGCATAGGGGTGCAGGGTGCCCCCAAGTCTGTATGTGGAGAGCTAAAGCAGAAACTGTTTCTGGTCCTCTTAGAACAGAACATTTGCTATTTAATAAGCATAGCTACACTGTCTTCTGCATGCATTTCCTTTCGAGAATGGATTTCCCTTGTAAATGCTGAAGGTTAGCTCTGGAGGTGCCTTTTATGAACAATGACTTGTCAGGGCCTGCCCTGGGAGAAAGATGAACTAAACAGCGTGGAGGCACAAGGAAATCTCCAAGGACAATGCCAGGTCTGCAATTGCGGTCCAATTTATGCACACTTCTCTCTTTGGTGTGTCAAATTGCCTTCTGCTCTTCATGCAGGGAAAACCCTCATTCGCATCTGAATTCCCTTTCTCCCCTCTTTACCACCACTTGCATTTGGAAATGCAGAAGATCACCTCAGTTATAGGGAAAGGGTAACTCTGGGTGCCATTTTTTTCCCACACAGACTGTCTACATTATACAATATAGATTTTTTTATGTTTTGCAAAGTCTTTTTTAAAAAACTTCATGTAACCACAAAGTTTTAAACAGACGGTTTTGAAATAAAACATGCTACTACCGAAACAATTATCCTCTGTATCCAGTGTTCCTGGCCCTCCAGCAAATGAAAGCTAAAGCTCCTGGTTTTGTGTGGTTTTGATGCCCGTGTAGGTCTCAGATGCATAAAACTCCCAGTGTGGCGTGAACAGGCTACTAGCCACAATTTATGAGCAAAGCCTGGGCCTCCTTTGACAGCTCCATTGTCCAAAGAAGGGACCTTTCACGTAAGATGCAAATCTAAATCAGTTAGACAAGGATAGAACAAGTTCCCACTTTTTCAGGCTAAAATGCCTTCACAGTGCCCTCTCCCACTCCCTGGATGGGTTAACCCATTGATGAGTTCATAGCTGAATGGGCCACTAGGAGGTAGGTCCTCACTGGAGGAAATAGGTCACGTGGGTATCTCTTGGTGACTGTATCTGGTCAATGGCCCCTTCCTCTCTGGCTCTTTCCTTGTTCTTTGCTTCCCGGATACCATAAGATAAACAGCTTTTCTCCAACATGCCTTTCTGTCATGAGGTTTCTGCCTTGGACCCAGCAAAAGTGGATTGAAAAACCATGAACCAAAATAAACCTTGCCTTTATCTTGTGGATTTCACTAGAAAACTGAACAATACACCTAGAAAATGTTACCTTCCTTAAATATTCCTTAGATATTTAATGGTATGTATTGTTTATAACACACTAAGCTCTTTAAGCATGCTAAGCATTCTCGATGCTTTATTTCACTGAGATTTTCACAGAAGGCATAATTTTTATCCCCATCTAAAAGAGAGGGAGATTGAAGTTAGAGACAGTAAGCTGCTTGCTCAACATTAATCAGCTAGTAAGGACACCAACTGGGTTAAAACCAGGTGAATTCAACTTAGAGCTGATTTCTCACCCATCATGTAATATTGCCTCTTCATGGTACTGGAAATTTACATTGATTTTTTTTTAGTAGACTATGGGCCTGGGGTCCATGGAAAAATCCCAAATTATATGTGAAAATTTTTGAGCTTAAATTTGGTTCTAATTTTTAAACTAAGCCAAAGGATTTGGAATTTAACATTGTATCCCTTTTGAACTGTTTAACTGCTCCTTCAGTAGGTTTTAACATAACAAGATGGTAGAGTGGATGGAGGCTTCTGAACTCATATTTGGCATCATTAGGTTTTATAGTCTCTACAAGTTCTACACTATGAAAATCTGAATCTGATATTAGCTTGGGTGATGGTCTTCTCTCATTAAACTGAAGCTAATTTCAACTGTTCCAAGACTCTACAGTATATATCTAATGAGAAAACCATTTGTTAGCATTGACCCATCACTAAGAGCTCTTTCGTCAGACTGTGGATTAATGACAGGCATTAGGTTTGTCTCATGCGAGTCAAGTTCTTGAACATGGCTGCCAACATCATAGCTGTGCATCCAAATCAGAAAATGTTATACTGTCATTATATTACCTTATGTTCTATATTACCTTATATTAAGTCGTAGTATATATTATCCTTGTTAAAGAGTATATTAACATTTAAAATATAGGAATGAAAGGGATAAGAATTATATATGTATAAATATTTACCAGCAAAAAGAATTAACACAAGTGACCAGAAAGCCAACACTGTAAAAACCAGCATCAGAAGTGGGAAATATAAAACTTTCTATCACCATAATTCATGACATCTACACAGTTTAGTCGTGCTTGGAGAGTTAACTGGAATCAGCCAGATGTAGTATGTATATGGGGTTAGTTCTAAAATACCCCACTTTCCTCTTCACATTTCTCATTTCTCCAAAATAATTAACAAACTCTACTGCAAAGCCCAGAAGGGAAATTCAACTTTTATGAAGCAAACATGAAAAACCTTACATAAGAAAAATATGTTTAGGCATCTCTCTCCTCTGCTTCCCTGGTTTCTCGTCTATTTTAATTAAAATTCTCCATTTAGGGGACAAGCAATTTCATATCCTAAGAAACATAAACAAAATTTTACCCTTTCAAAATGTTTTCTGGTCTTCACTGAGTCATTTCTTGCAGATCAAAAAAGAAAGACCTTTTGCAAAATTGATTAAACTAAAATGAAACAAACTGAATGATTTTAAGACACTTTTCACCCTCAAAATTATTCTTCCATTGTAATATGTCATGCATGTCATTTCACTTACATTTAGACACACACATATACTCATGCACACGTGCACACACACACACACACATACACATACCTCACTTATTGGTCCAAGTAGAAGGCTTCTTTCCTATCTTATTCACTGGTTACCTTTCAGTATTAAGTAGCACCACTTCTGTAGGTTCTCTTGTCTTTTTTAAATCCAATCCTAAATCTATTATATTGTACCTTCCAACACATAAGGATTATGCAGACATATTTCATCCCCTTTGGCTATCTTGGACTTTGGAATAAATTAGAAAAGGTGTAATGTTTTAAGTAAAAATAATGTTTTTACACAATTCATACATGACAAGTTTGTTATTGCCACTAAAAATAAAACATGCAGTGTAGACCATTTTTCTCATTGGATCATTGCTACACAAATATACACATATTCATATATATCTATCCATTTATGAAGTATGATTTACATACAATTACTGACAAAATTATACAACTTAGTGGCCCCAGAACTTTTCAGACATTCTTAGAAACTTACTCACAGATAGCATTTGATATTTCTTGAGCATATTCAAAACATCATTTGAATATGCACATTTGCCTTGTGAGAGTTGAGCCAGCACCATTCCTGATTTATAAATGAGATTATCCAAAGTAATAAGTCTTTGCTTAGGGTCAGAGCTAACAGAAAATCCTGGACTGATCTAGCATTTTGTATAATTATCTTTCTATTGTATCATAAAAATAAACTTTAAAAAATATGTATATATTTACAGCCAGGCTTGGTGGCTCATGCCTGTAATCCCAGTACTTGGGAGTCTGAAGCAGGAGAATTGTCATGAGTTCAAGGCCAGCCTGGGCTACATAAGCAAGTTCAAGGCCAGCCTGCAGTACATAATGAGACCTGGCCTCAAATAAATAAAATAAAATAAATAATAATAAAATACTTACAAAAATGCCCACTAAGAGCAAATAATGGTTTTGACTTTCATGTATAAGGGTGGGAATATTACATCTTCCACAGCTTTAGAAATCCAACATATTTTTATGGTTTAAAAGTAAAGTGTCACCCAAAGACTCATTATTGGAGACTTAATCCCCCAGTGTAACAGTACTCAAAGGTGGGGTCTAGAGAGATGACTGGATCACAGGACGCTAACCTTACCAGTGCTTTAATCCATGAATCATTAGTTCAGCAGCTGAATAGATGGACTACAAGGAGTTGGAACCTGTTTGGAGGAAGTATATCTATCACTGGAGGCATGCCACTGAAAGATGTATCTTGTCCTTGGATCCTGTAGCTCTCCCTCTCTCTCTCTCTCTCTCTCTCTCTCTCTCTCTCTCTCTTCCTCTTTCATTCTCTTTCTCTCTTGCTCCCTCTCTAGCTCACTTCTTCTCTGCTTCCAGCTCCCATAAGGTAAGCAGCTTTCCTCCAGTTCTTCCCACACCTTTGCACTATGTTATTCTGCCTCACCACAGGCCAAAGTACTGCATTTATTCAATCTGTACTAAAACCTCTGAAACCATGAAGCAAAATGAAACATTCTTTCATGAAGTTGTTGCTCTCAGGTATTTTGTCACAGCTATAAAAAGCTGACTAACACTCATACTAATACTTATAATAATATTAATGGGATACTTCTACTCTAGGTATGTTATGTGTACCTCACAGAGCAGGAGCCAGAAGACTACAGCTGACAGGCCAAATCTGATATGCCATCTTTGTTGGTTCGGTTTGTTTATTTTA
>RJWM01047375.1:0-11933 GCA_004363535.1 Dasyprocta punctata | reverse complement strand
TTTTTTTTTTTTTTTTTTTTTTTTTTTTTGCGGCACCGGGGATTGAACTCACAACCTCGCGCCTGCCAGGGCAGGCGCTTAAGGCACTGAGCCAAACTCCCGGCCCTGGTTTTTTGAGGCAGGGTCGCACTATGTAGCTCAGGCCGGCCTTGTACTCGCCTTGTAGCCCAGGCCGGCCTCGAACTCACAACGCTCCGCCTACCTCAGCCTCCCGAGTGCTGGGATTAAAGGCGTGCGCCACCACGCCCGGCTGTGATATCTTTTAAGGGAGAGAAAGATCTATGTTTGCCTTATAGTTACTACAAAGTGCTATGGTTAACAAAAATATCCTCCATGTGCTTGTGTGCGTTAGTCAGCTTTCTCCCACAGTGACATAGTGCCTAAGAAAATCAGCTTAAAATGAGGATGCACTGATTTTAGCCTAATCCCTTCTGGTCCATGATTGGCTGGCTCCATTGCTTTTGCGGTGAGCAGAACATCGCCGAGGCAACGGTGTAGGAATGAAGGCTGCGCACCTCAGCTGGGCTGGAAAGTAAAGAAAGGGAAGAATGGCCAAGGTCGCAGGGTGCCCTTCTGTGCCGTCCCCACTACAACTGGCTTTCTTCCATTGGGCCCCACCTCCTAAATGTTCCACCACCTCCAGTAGTGACACAGGCTGGTGATCACGCCTTTAGCTTAAGGGTCCTGGGGGACACAAGAGCTCCAAACCACAACAATGCATTTGTTTAGTCAGGACCTTCTGGGCTATAAGTAACACAAAGCAGTTTGAGTTGGTTTAAGAGGAAAATAACTCAACGTAAGGACAGGAGTGTACTTAGGCTTCCTGAAGGTACTAGGGGCAATGGATGTAATGGTAAATAGCCTGTCTTTAGCTATTTTTTTCTACCTTATTTATTTTTCTAACTTACCACTGTGGTTTCTTGGGTCTACATGGTGGGTGGAGTATCCAAACCATGTCTTCAGAACTTAGATTTCAGAGCTCTAGTTGCCTAAAGAGAGGATGATTTTTCATAACCCCATTCCTTCTCTCTAAGGAAGATACATCTTGGTGTAGTGGCCCATTACCTGTATCAAGGTGGGATAGCTAAGTAAGACAGTTTAAAAACTCACTCTGATAAACTCCCTGGGAAGTCCAAGGACACAATGAATAGGCAGTAACCATTTAGATGTCGACTACATGGCTGTTACCTTACAAATATAGCTTTTGATCTTGTAGTTGTTTGTTTTTGGTAATTATCTAATTTGATTATCAAACAAAGACATTCTGTACCAAATTATCTCATAGCACTTCCACTTTGTACTCTTATTTTTCTTTATTTACTTTCCTCAGTAGTCTGTGAAATTTTGTGCTTTTTGTCTTAGTGCCTGACATTAAGGGATTCAGTAAGTATTGTTAAAAGGGTGCGTGACTAATTCTGTGAAGGAGATGCTTATTTGAGAAAAGCTGGGAACCACTCAAGTTAGGTGGAGGGCTAGGCTCTCTCTGGTAAGAACTGTGAAGTCAGTTCCCGTAACCCTAATCCCATTCCAAATTACCAGGCTTTCAGCATTGCATTATCATCTTTGGCTCATAAGTAGTGTCTCACATAGTAGCATTTGGATCTTGTGGATAGAAAACAAACTGGGGATAAAGATGCTGTTATTGTACAAGAATTTGATTTCTCCCTCTCAGTGCATCAATTAAGAGTAACTTTCGACTACTATTGTATTCTCTTCTCCATGGAGGATACATTCTAAGACCTCCAGTGAATACCTGAAACTGGAAATTGTATTCAACCCTGTACCGTATTCATAATACTTCCTAATGCAATACGTTGATGTCACCTGGAATCAATATTTTATTCAACTCTTCCACCCACAACTTTAATGTCATTCCATTTCAGTTAAGCACTTCTCACACATTGTGCCTACAATTTCTGAAGTTGGATCCACACTGGAAAAGATAGCAAGGATTTATTATTTCTTCTTTACAATGTTTAGATAAAATATTCATTCCTACCGTAGAATTTAGAATATGGAGACCTAATTTGTTTTCTTTTCTAGACCACTTACACTTTTCATACAAATTAAGAACTTTAAAACTGTTCGTTGGCATATTTAAATTACTAGTGTCACTGCTCTCGCACTTTGGGATCTTTACTTTTTTGGTGCTGGGGTTATTATTAAAAGAGGGTTTGCAAACACTTTGTTTTGGTGGTGTCACTTTGGTCCTGTGATACCACTTTTGCCTAAGGGACTGGTAGTGTATACAGCATGAATGTGTCAGACAAAGGGCTGAATCACACTTCAGCAGGAAAGAGCTGGATGGCTGGAGAGCTCATGGTGATTCACAAAATGGCATGCATTATAAATTTATCACTTTCATTTTTCTAGAATTTTCTATTTAATCATTTCAGGTCATTGTTGATTATGGGTAATGAAACTTTGAAAATCAAAACCATAGAAAATGGAGAAGCACTGTACGTTCAGTATATATATTCCTTCTAAATGCTTAAAGGGAGAAAGGTTACTGTATCTTTATGAATAAAACTACAAAAATCGAGTTTATATTTATGTGTTTTGGGTGCTTTATTCTGATAATATAATTTGACCTGATAGTCACTCCCAGAAAGTGACTACTTCTCTCATAACTTTGATAGCTTGTGTCGTCTTAAGGCATTTGGAAGTAAGGGGAGAAAGCAAGTGTCTCTTTCAGGCCTGGAGCCCTTCCCTTTAGAGGAATCTCCAACTCAAAGACCTTAATTACCTGACATTTATGGAGATGAGGAAGAAATGTGGAGATGTACTTTCCTTGGGCTTGTCATGGTGTCTGTAATGGTGGTGATTAGAATGGAAAAAAAAAATAGTGAAGCAATTCCCACTCAAAGATGGAGATTGCTTTGCAGGCAAATATAACATACACATATTTTCCTTCCTGGTAAAGACAAAGGGTCTCTTGTTTCCAGTGAAGACAGTTAGAAACTTTATTTTAAAAAATCACCATAGAGGTGAATGCAGAAGCAAAATCTATCATCCGTTCTTGTTTATTTGAGGACTGTTTCATTAAGAACACTTTTCACGTCTTTGCAGAGCTGACACTGAAGGATGGTATCTTTGATATCAGAGGTACCATGTCCAATTTTGTGTCATTTCTTTAGCAAGAGATATGTCTACAGTGACCAGAGGTTTCATAGTATATTTAAAATGAATGACTTATGCTAGTTTTCCAGTGATGATTAACTCTTGCTCCTTAATTCCACTGTAGAAGATACATATTAGGCCTTAACTTGGTTCATTGCACTACATGTACAAGATTATCTTAATATATGGTTAAGTCTTAAATTCATACCAGAACACACGATTTGATGAGAAACAAGATAATTGTGAGAGGGACTGAGTATTCAGAAAGTTGTATTTTTCCTTTGGTGACATATCTCTTGCTAAAGAAGTGACAGAAGGCGCCCATTGCATAGGTGATGACTCTCCTGGTATCAAACACACCATCACTGGACATCAAGTCTTGAAATGTACTCACTATATCTAAAGTAATCTTAATGGTGCATTTTTCAAACAAACAAGAACAGATGACAGATTTTGTACATGCATTCAGAAAAGGCAACAGTGGTGATTTTTTTTTGAAATAGAACTTCTAGCCATCTTCTTTTGTTCCTTTCTTTATAGTCTTGCCACAGTGAACATTTCCCAAATTATTAGTGAGTTATTAGCAAATGTGAGGTGCAACTGTGAGCTAATATTGAGATTTTTTACAGTTACTATGCAAAAGCCCTAAGTAGAACTCTGAATTGTTTGACTGTCTCCACAGAAATAGAAATTTCCTAAATGTGTGCGTTCAGTGTGCACATGATTATAAATCTGCAATTGACTGATAAATTGTAACTAACATAGAGGTGAGGTACTTGAAGAAATGAGCCAATTATTTTGTCTCTTATTTCATGTCAGACACTATCAGGTCTCAGCCTTGAAAAATATCAAAAGTAAACATATAGTATCAAATAATGCTATGAATAATCAGTGATTTTCCACTTTATCCTCATTTCCTTTTATGGGAGTAGTTCCATTGTTGTGTAGAAATGAATTTTGAGATCATAATATCTATAATAAGGTTCTTCAAGTGGCAAAAGTTGTCCCTTCTTGTGAGGCTAACTGAAGAGTGAATTTCTCAGTTGAAATATGTGTGTCCTAGACAGAATTCCAGTTCTTGGAAAAAGTTTGCAGAGATTAAGGGTATTTCAGAAAAATAAAAGCATGGGAAAGTGGGTAAGTAAGCAAATTAAGAGATATGTGGGATTAAGACTCCTCTTATGAAAAAGAAGAAGCAGAAGACAGTCTGTTTCAAAGATTCAAGTTGGGAATCTAGATTAGCCACAGTGAGTGTCAGAGTATGCAAAGTCCCTAAAAAGTTTCCCTGTCCCTCAAATACCCTGCCCCCACTGTCTCATCTGAGGGATAAGAACCATGTTCCACTGTGGGCAGGCAGCTGACTGGGATTTGTAAACTCCATATCAAGAAGGCATAAAAGATACAAAGTTTGAGGACAGGAAAACACTGTATGAGACACTTCATTGGAAAGGGGGAGAAAGGAGGATGTTGCTACCCCAGGCATCAGGGTATGGAGCTCCAGAAAGACGGAGGACCCATTGGCCCTTTGTTCTTGGCTGTTTTTATTGGGTGCCAGCTTCCTGTAATTTGTCATCATCTGATTGGTCTCCTGCGTTGTCATAATTGGATACCAGGCCTTCAGACCCATAACTCCTTGTGCAATTGTCCATGTGCAAATTTTAAGTGAGTCTGTCAGAATCTTATCTTTAGAATTTATGGGCTCATTAAAAAGGACCTCACAAGCAAGGTCAAGTTAGCAATTAAGTGAGGGGGTTACTGCACTACCATAGTGGCCCTAGAGTGATACAGATAGATGATAGATAGATAGATAGATAGATAGATAGATAGATAGATAGATATAGATATAGATATAGATATAGATATAACGTATAGGTGTGCATGTGTGTGTGTTTACACAGTAAATAAGAGCTTTCATCTAAGTGGCCATCCCTTGTCTCCTTTACATTTTACTGGAAGTGGGTGAGGGGTGGCTACCGGGTTTTGAACACCTGTCTTCCCTTGAGCTCTTGTCTGCCTCCTCTCTTGTCTTATTAATTGCTTTCTCCAATGAAGATTTAACTCTTTATAGGGAGAATTAGCTGGAAAAACTAATGAAGTATTTCCCTAGTGACAGACCACTTTCCCCTGCATTCTCCTCCTCTGAGACTTCCATTCGACTGCTTTTGGGGAAATGGGTGGCGATCAATCTGACTTCTTTGAGTGGAGTAGGGTCATTGTGAGGGAACTGTGAATGGAAATCCTTAGCAGTAAGGATTATCCCAGGGGCCTTTGCTGAAGGAATCTGTCACTTTTAGCATGGATTTTATCTGCATGATTGCTTGGATTTTGGCAGCCTCTAAGCAGGAATAAGCAAACTTTACCAATAATTAAAACACATAGGACCAAAGCATGAGCACTAGAATGGAAAGGCAGATTGGACAGATCTGACTAGTTTCCTGGGCTGTCCTTAAAGGATTGGAATAGCAATTGCAATCAGCTGGCTGCTAGACCTGTATAAGGTGCAGTTGGAAACTGCCAGCACAGGTCAGTGATTGGAGACTACTTTTGATGTTTAGCTTATAGAGCTATCGCTTTTATATGTCTTAGGTAATACTCCTCTGCTGGGTGTTCAAGACCAAGTTAAAGAAAGATTTGTATAAAACCAGATTAATAAGGTATATATATATATAATTTTTTTAGATAAGTTGCATCACCTCAGGCATCACTGACTTTTGTGGATCCTCTTAGCTCCTCTGTCAGCATCAGCCACCAGGGTGGGTCATGGCTATGCTTGATCACATGGCTTCCCATGGAACAGGGAAGATATTTTTCTTTCTCATAATTTTTTAGCACACTGAATATTGGTTGACTCCTGTCATCTGGGGTACAACCATCACCCTGTTCAGCACCCTACACACACACAAAATTGCATGAATCAATAAAACTGTAGACTCCTGTAGAAACTTCCCCACATGTCCTAGGATTTCGTGGCCTTAGAGGGCCAGGCCCAAAACATTGGCTGTCCTCCCTTTATACCTCTGGGTCTCCAAACTCAGTTGTTGAACATCAAGAGATCAGTATGTTTAATTTTAGGATTTTATCTATACCTAAATCAAATATATACTATGACTAGGGAACTGCTATTGCCTTACTAATTGTGGCTGTCTTAGAAGTTGAATGCCTACAGAATGTTAGATAACAATGATAAAGTTTTGCAGAGAAAACATGAGATCAAGGGTATTATAATCCCAAATATTGAGTATTGTAATCCAAGTATTGTAATCCTTTTTGCCAGTCTTCTTCACAATCCAAAAAGTTATATTTGGAATCCCAGCACGTTAACGCCAATCTACCACTTCCAATGCAACCCACAGTGAAAGTAAAGACACAAAGACGTATTGAGAGATATGGGAAACCAGGAGTTCCTAAGCCTGATCCCAGTGAGGATGTGCGGACAAAGGCCCTGATCCAAGGCCTCTCCCAGAATTTATTATCTTGTGAGGAAGGGAGTGGTTTAAGGATGAGTGACAGTGAGGATGGCGGGAACTACATGAGTAACTTTAGCTGGCTAGTCAGGTAGGGAAAAAAACATCTTTGCAAAATGAATGGAGAATGACATGCAGAAGGATCAATCTGCATAGTTCAATTAGGGTAGCAATTGAGTTGCTTTTGGAGGCTGTTGCTTCAGTTTCTGATGTGTAAACTTTTGTGCCCTGGGGACTCATAGCTTCTTTATTTCGAGACTGTACCCAGTTGACATTCCCGGAGCTGACTGGCTCTGCTATCCCGCTGTGCTCATATCTTTTACAGAGAGCACTATGTAAGGAAACAGGAGACTGTCAGAATGGCCCCAAAGATTACATATCAGTAGTTCAGCTGGCCTTATTTGCATTGCTTACAGTCAATTGAAGAGAGAAAGATACACTATAGCCAGCTCTGTACATATCACTGTATGGAAATAAGACTCAATTTAACTAATTTTGCAGCAATTGCTCTGCATTCAAGGAGAGGTGCCCATGTAGTCTTCTACAGAAGGGAAACATAATATTTCAGTATAACAATCATAAAGGCATTATTGTACTACACCATTGGTTTTGTCATTATCTCTAAACTACTTTTAAATGTTCGTCTTAGTATAGAATAACATTTATCTGTCATACATAAATTTGTCACTCTTTAATAGGTGTCATCAGAGAATTCACCTGTCCACAGATGCACATTAGAAGTTATTCATGTCCACCCTTGAACTTTTTTAGTGTGACATTATCTGGACTACACAGTGTTGGAGCACCGCTAAGTGTTGTAACACATGTACAACACACACATCATATGAGCCTTGAAAAAGGAACGTTTGGTTATCTCACCTGGATTGACATGTACATCTTATCACAAGTAGCTGGAACACAAGTAAGAGAAAGCCAGATGTGTGAGCCTAAAGAAAAGTTAACACCATAAACAACTTTAGCCTGGAAGTCACTAGTACGACAAAATGTTTTCTGATTATTCATTCTTGAAGACCATTACACTTGGAAAGCATGAATACTTTTAGTCCACAATGAAGTCAGCCATACAGAGTGTCACCACTAGCTTTCCATGTCCCCTGCCCATGTGCCTCCCCTCTTCTCTTGTTAATTGTTTTCTCCAGAGAAGTTTTAACTCTTTCTAGTCAAGATTAGCCAGAAAGCCCAGTGAGTGAGGCCTTTGCCTAGCTATATAACTCTTCCCCCTACACCATCTCTTTCCCCACGTAAATTACAGTAAAAGTAAAATTTTCCAATAGATTTAGAAACTTTTCATTATACCATGATACCTCAGTTCATTAACTTAATTCTTTTCATGAGTCTCATCATAAATTGAGTTATATAAAAACCAAATCAAATTTCCTTATAAGGTCAACATTGACCCTAACCATTGAATTTGATTCGATTCTCTTCCAATTCTGTCTGTGACCAGAATCATAGAAGGAATTAACTTTTTGAACTGAGGCACCATGGTATTCATTGCCTAGCAATTTGTCTAGTTTTAACTTTGAATTTTTATAGTTTAAAACCACGTTTGTAGGCATGCATATTCTTTTTAACCAACCAAACTATATAAGGAGGAATTGAATTTGATAACTTGGTTTTCATTCTACATTCTTTTATAATTGTTGACAAACAGAAGTTATTACAAGATTTAAAATTCTATATTTATATTACTTATGCTACTAAACTTGTTATTTCACACTACTTTTCCTGTATGAGATTCACGTGCGGTGTGAAATGTATGTAAGGAGCAATGACCATGCAGGGCTTCATATGCTGTGATTCATATCTGAGATAAGGCATGCCACAAGGAATATTTCATCACCAACACACTCACTATGGGTGACTAGGAAATTGTTAGCACCATGAATGACCTCTTTGCAGGTGGGGTGTGAGAGTATTCACCAGTATATAATGCAAAATGCTCACAAATACTCAAGAGATTGAGCGCAGTCTCTTGTTACTTCCTGTTTATGGAAAGACTATTTCCCCTCTTCCTCTTTTGGCCAGTTGGTACAGCTGACTTCACACTGCATGGCAATTAAATATTGTACTTTTTTTCCCATGTCTTTCACAAAAATTTTTTTTGATTTTGGGAGTTGATCTTTTTTAAAAAAATATTTTCCTTCCTCTTTTTTACTAGGAACTGAACTCAGGACCTCGCACTTGCCAGGCAGGTGCTGCACTGCTGAGCTACATTCCAGGTGGGAGTTGACACCTGAGTTAGTAGTAGTCCCCTGTTCGTAGTACATTAACATCATTGTCTATGTAATGGCCAAATTTGTTTACTACTTTTTATCTTACTCCCAGTCTCCTCTCTCAACTCATTAAGATGCTTATTGTTAATATGTTTAAAGTATTTTTTATATATTCTTTTAAAACAGGCTTAATGATTTTATATATTACCGTGAGTTCTTGCGCTACAGTGTACTTTTATTTACCTCTAAATCTGTTTCTTTTTTCATGAAACCCTATACTTTTAAGATACCAACTGTAGTTGCCAAGCATATTCCTAATTTGCTGCCTCTAAAGGTTGCCTAATGTTTCATGATGTGGATCGCACACGCATTCCACCTGCCTCAGAGATGCCCTCATTGTTTGCAATTCTTAGTTTTCACAGAAAATGCAGACATTGACCATCATGTTCAAACTAAGATGACCACTTTTTTTGCATGGGTTTTATCTCCTTTTCAAATACAACTTGTGCTGAGAACCACAAATTTCATAATTAAACCTTTGCTGAATTTTGACACATATTGCCGAATTTCTTTTCAGGAATTTTTCAATTTATGCTGGTGACATAATACTTTCCTTAAATGTCATAGTTGTTTTCTAAAAATCACTTTATCTACATAGCTTCTCAGGCTAATAGATGCAAAAATCAAATTCTCTTAGTATAAAAGCAATCGAAATACCCAATTGTAGCAATTTAAATTTAAGTGAAATGTTTTTCAAATTCGTTTTCCTACTTTCTTTTTCATGACATGTTTATTTGTAATTGGGTACATTTTCTTCTCAGATTGATGTATTTCTCTTCCTTAAGTTTGTTTGAAAATATTGTTATACACATCATAGTCATGCTTATCACAATGCTCTAGTTAGAATCTTAACCATGCCCTGAAGGCCCATGTTAAAGCTCCAGTTTGGTGTTATTAAGGAACGGCACAATCTCTCAGAGAGGGACCCCAGTGGTGGGAGTTTGGGGGCCATCAGGGTGTGCCCTTTAGAGAGATCATGGGAGCCAAGCTCTCTTCTCTTCTCTCTTTTGCTCCCTGGCTTCCCATGAGGTGAGCAGTTTGGTCCCTCACGTGCCCTCCCCAATGCGTGCTGCATCAGCACAGGACCAGAGAGATCCAGCCAGCTGGTTGACTATCAGAACCTCTTGAGCAGCAAACCAGAATAAGATTTCTCTTTATCTCAAGTATTTGTTGCAGTACCAGAAAATTGACTAATGCATAACACACACCAACTGTGGTGATGGAGTCGTTTCCTACCCTTTTGTCTTGTACATGGCATGTATGTGTGTATGTATGCTTCTGCACATGTATTTACATTTATATTTTGTTTTTAATCTTTAATACAAATATATAACACTAAATTAAGCTTCTCAAACATTAAGTGTACAGTTCAGTGCCTTTAAATATATTTACACAAATCTTTAAAACTTCTTTAGTTGACCAAATTGAAACTTTACACCCATTAAATACAGATGTCCCATCCTCAGTTCTTGTTCCACCTGTTTTCTGTTTCCGGGATATTTGACTCCTTCTGATATCACATGAGGGGAATTGTAAAGCATTTGTCTTTTAATTATTACCTCACTTTACTTGGTATAATGTCTTTGAGACTTATTCATGTGGTACCACGTGACAGAATCTTGAAGACTGTGCAATATTCCAGTGTATGTATTAGTGTAACGTTTTTCATCTGTTCATTCCGTGACGGACACTGGTTTCCTCCCACTTTTTGGCAATTGTGAACAATGCTGCGATGAACTTGTGTATGCCAATATTTCTTCAAGACTCTGCTTTAAATTCTGTGGCCTATGCACCCAGAAAACAGGGTCTTTGGGTCATGAGGTTTCTGTTTTTCATGTTTTGTGGAAATTTCAAATTATTTTGTAGAATAATGACTCCATTTTACATTCACACTGGCAGTGTATATGTGCTTTAATTTTTCCTTGCTCCAGCTGATCCTTCTTTCTGTTCTTTGTTTGCATAGGGATTATCCAAGGGACTGAGAGGTTACACCTACTTTTAAAAAAAATCAGCCTTAATATACAGCAATTATTTTGTTGTTTGTTTTTAAATTTACAGCTATATTTAATTTAATTTTATGTAGTTCTTTGTACTCAGAAGTACATTGAGCATGCCAAGTATGTTAGTATGTTTTTCTGAGATTTTGTCACTTGTTTGACTTTCAGGCTTGCAACCAGCATCAGCATGTCTGCTTTGGAACTTTTTTCATTTGATTCACTATCCAAAATCTGAAGATAAAATTCAAGAAGATATTGATACCATGTGTCGGATGAAAACTATGGTTCTTAAAATGATCATTTTTCTTGTTGTGCTAAAACTACTTTTCTTTACATTAGGCTAAAATCAGTCAGATTTAAAGACAACACAAGTTTACCATACATAGAAATTTTCATAAATGAAATACTCAAATAAGCCTCTTTTCTTTCTTTTAAGGCAAACAAGTTTACTTTGAAACTGCAATAAATGGTGTGGTTGAAAGAGTGCCTTAAAATCTATATTATATTAATTAGTATTTTAATATTGCTCTTATTCCTGTTTCATTATGTTTTGAAACCCCCTAGTGAATTTTTTGTAGAGAAAAGGCATATTTTATAAACGTTTTTCTTAAGTGTACTGTAATGTAATTAACTTTCCTCTTATGTTTTCTAATCAAGGGAAAAGAAGTGTATGGAAATTCTGTAGTAGATACTCCAATGGTAATGCTTATTTGGCTAAGAAATGTACTAAATGCATTCTTTACTTCATCTGATAAGCAACATCAGATTTTTGTTTTCTGTTCATTTCAATAATGATTATCAAAATGGCTAAGAGATGACAACTACCATATAAACACAAGATAGCAAAGGCAATCCTACCACTAATTCTATTAGTTCATAGAAAGGAACAGTTAGGGCTCATATTGTTTTATCAATTTTGCATGCCTGTATCTAGTAATCTGAGTAACTATTTTGAAAAAAACAATAGGCAACGTACCAAGCATTGTTAAATTCCTATCTTCTGTTTTGAAATCCTGTATTACTATTGGTTTTTTGTTGTTGTTGCTATTGTTGTT
>RJWM01047374.1:0-11933 GCA_004363535.1 Dasyprocta punctata | reverse complement strand
TAGGCGGAGCGTTGTGAGTTCGAGGCCGGCTTGGGCTACAACGCGAGCGCAAGGCCGGCCTGAGCTACATAGTGCGACCCTGCCTCAAAAAACCAGGGCTGGGAGTTTGGCTCAGTGGCTTAAGCGCCTGCCCTGGCAGGCGCAAGGCTGTGAGTTCAATCCCCGGTGCCGCAAAAAAAAAAAAAAAAAAAAAAAAAAACAGAATCTAGTCTGTGAAATTTCTGCAAGTTGGCAGTCTGGAATTAAGGCATTAGGAAGGTCAAATTTTCTTTGAAGACTCTAAGGGTGAATCTTTCCTCACCTTCTGATGTTTATTGGCACTCCTAGGCATTTTCTGGAGTTACAAAATCATGATCACAATCTCTGCCTCCATCTCATTGGGCATTTTCTTTCCTGTGTTTTTCATTGTCTTCTAAAAAGTATGCGAGTCTTTAGATTAGGCTTGGACTGATTTACTCCATTTTCAAATTAAATCATATTCACAGGAATCAATATTTAAGAATTGAACATATCTTTTCAAAGATAGGTAATGCAACCAGAACAAAAGTAAGTAAAACTAGAAGAATGAGTAAGGCAGAAAAATATTAGAAAATACATTGTAGGAAGAGTTGAGAGGACAGTGGAAAGTTTGGAAAGACATAAAGAAAAAGATGATACCCTAAAGATTCACGTATTTCATATATGTGAAGATAGCAAATATCAACAGATGTATTTAAAATTTTGAAACTCTGTCTCACATATTTCATACATGTGAAGATGACAAAAATTAACAGGTTTGTTTAAAATTTTGAAATTCTGTCTCTATGCGAAGCCAACAATTGAAATAGTCACGTTTAAGGCATCTCTCTGTGTGTGCATCTGTACGCATTTCCATAACTAGTTACGAGAATCTGAAAAGGCTGCATTTCCTAATTAAAACCAAAATAAGAGTTTCTCTTTTTTTCACATTCACTTCATTAACAGGCAGTATTTCAAGATATCTGGGGAGCTTTTGCTGGCAATTTGTGCTTCATGAATTTAAAGATATCTCATAGACCATAATTTTCTCACGGCTCATAATTTTTCCCACCCACCTCCATTAATTTAGTTCAGATTGGTTAGTCCTGTGTAAAATGCTTAATGAAAAGGTAGTAATGCTGGGATATGGTAAAATTCTTCGTTCTTTTCGTTTAGTTGTAAAAAGTGTCAATCTCAATCACAGGATTCAAGAACACCTACTTACAAGTTTAAATTTAAAATGTACAAAGATAAATGGTAGTGTAACAGCCTGCTAAAATTCAATGAAAAACATGAGGTAATTTTTAATCAGATAAGACTTCAGTTTTGCTATCATTGTAACATATGAAAATGCATTGCACTTTTTTAATGTACTAACCTATATATGGCCACATAAAACTCAGTTGCTTGGTCAGTTCAGTCTGCTGTAGCAAAGTGCTGTAAAGTGAGCGATTTAAAGACAACAGGCATTTCTTTATCATTGTTGTGGAGACTGGAAAGTTCAGGGCTGATCCCTTGAAACTTTGTGAAGGTCCATTTTTTGGCTCAGAATTTATATATTTTTGCTGTGTACTTGCACAGTGAAGAACAAAGGCAGCTCTTTTAGGTCGCTTTTCTAAGGCACTAATCCCATTCATGAATGTTCTGCCTACAGAAGAGAAGTAGACCTAATCTACTTCAACAAGGTCTACTTCCTAAAGCCATCATATTGAAAATTAAGGGTCAGCCTACAAGTTTTGAGGAGCACAAACCTGCAGACTCACTACTCAGGAAAATTCTACCTTTTGGGTTGTAGTGACTTTAAAAAATAATTATTCAGAATTCTTTTGAGATTTCTGATGGCAAAATTTATATATGTATATATATATGCTAAATTATAAATATAACATTCAATAAACTTATATGTCAGAGCAATCATAACAAATTAGTGATGATTTCTGTATCCTCTGATAAAACTAACGGCAAATGAAAAGTATCAAAATATGCATATGTGTATTAATATTTCGGCATGTATTGTATAAAATCATGTCTGTGTGTATACCTGTGCATAGGCATGATTTGGTTAATGTGTTAGACTTCTATCACTTCTCACTTTGGATAAGGTGTGTGGTGGATCAAAGCAGCTCATCTCTTGATTGCTGGGAGACAAAAACCAAAGGAGCATAGAAGGGGCCAGGCTGCCAGTGTAGGCTTCCAGGGCACGTGCTCAGTCAATTACTTCCTCCAGCTGGGTCCTGCCTCTCTAAGTTTCTACCACACATGCCAATAGCAACATTCAGCTGTTGACAAAACCTTCGTCACATAGTCTTTGGAGAACACTTTAGATCCAAACTACTATACTTCACAATGAATCTGCTTAGAAATTCATTGTTAGATGAGTCTGTCGTGCTAAATAAATAGAGAATATTTATACAAAATAAGATGACCATAGTGTCACTTTGTCTGAAATCTTATGGACCAACTGTTGTACATGCAATGCTTCATTCATTAAAACAGCATTATATGATGTACAAGTATATATGTATATGTTTGTGAGTATGTGTATGTATGTATTTTAACAAACATTGAGCTTCTTTCTTTAGGTATCCCACTGACTTGTGGAGAAGGTGTGTTAAGCACATGACTGAAGATAAGCAGAGGAAGACATCTCTTGTTCAAGTGTACCAGATGTATAAGTGATTCAGTCTAAATCCAAGAGGTATTAATCAACAAATTCACATGGCTCTATGTTTAATTTTGCATTTTAGCTAGTAGTAAAATTGACTTTTTGATTTGTATCTGTTATTCTTGGGTCATTATCTCAATAGATTCACAAGCTCTACAGTTAAGAAAGATACGATTTATTCATGCTGACTCCAACAATAAACACATATTTGATACTAATACTAATACATTGAATTATCTAAATTGGAATTCTATTATTTTCTTTTAATACAATTTATGAAGCATTATTTATTCACTCAGGTGATTTAACTACTAAGATGGATTTTTTTTTTCATTTTTGACTCATTCTTTCCACACTGTATTATTTTGGCTTAGTTCTCACCATCCATTATAAGACTACTGAAGTTCCTTATCTATTTCCAGTAGTGCCCTTATCAGCACAGCTTACAAACAAAAACTTCAGTGCAATTGTACATTTTCTTAATTAAAATCCTTTACTCACTCTATTCTCAGAAAATGAGGGTCCTACTTCCTTGAGTGATGTTTGAGAGCCTTTGAGGTCTTCTACCCTCAATTTCCATTATTTTTCATACTCTGTATAACCATCATACGTAACATTACCCAAAAAATTTATGGTTAGAGTCATTTGCCTACATTCACTTACCTATCTCATGCTCATTCTTTGAAACTCAAGTCAACAAGTGTGCACATGGAGACACTTTCTTCAGTTATCTCTCTAGTTAGAAATATTGGCTGTCTTCTTTTCCCAGACAACTCTGTATATACTCATGAATTATGATTAATGTATTCTGTTACATTTTGGATCTGAAATGATCTCCATAGGCCCTGTGCTAAAGGCATGGTCCCCAGCTGGAAACACTATTTGGAGATGGTAGAAACTTTGGAAGATGAGGCCTGGTTGGAAGAGTTAGGTCATTGGGACATGACTTGAAAGTGTATGCTTTGTCTCTGTCTCTTTATTTGCTTTCTGGATATCACAAAGTGAGCATTTTTTGCTTGTTCAAACTCTCCATGACATACTGCCACACTGTAGTCCCAAGAGTTACTAGTCCAAACAACCATGGACTGAAACCTCTAAAACCTTGGTCCAAAATAAATCTTTTATCTTTAAATTATTCTTCTCAGGTATTTTGGCAAAATTATGATACCCTAACATACCATTTAACGATCAGTTCATACAATATATTCTCCTAGGAAAATAGTAAATGGATGAGACAAAGATCTATGTCTTATGCCTCTGTACAAGCTCCCATTGTAGCATACAAAATATTATGCCTTCAGTACCCTAAAGATTCTTCACATTTTACAGTGAATAAATTTTGACTTCAAATTTGAAGTTTAATTTTAATTAATATATTTTGTATTGTTGCAACAAAATACCTGATCAAATGTTTTATAAAGAAGATAAGTTTAGTAACTTGTTCTTAAGAGTCCAAACAGTATGGCTTCTATATCGGGATACATCACAATATAGTGAAGTAATGAAAAGGGGAATGCTTTCATTCACAATGGACGTATGCAAGCATGGAAACAAGAGAGTAAAACGTACCAGTCTCACTGCCTTGAAGAAACTTACTCTCTTAGGAACTAATCCACCCTGAGTGACCTAGCATATTTCACAAAAACAACATTAATCCCTCAAGAATGTCATGACCTCAATCAACACTGTCACATTAAGAAGTCACCTTTTACTACATAAGCCTCTGCTGGAATAAGCCATATCTGACCACAGAGAACGCTAAACTGTAAGAGAATTCACAAGTTTCAAAATATTCTCTTTTGTTCCAAAGTAGAATTGATTGATATGATCACAGATTTTTGTTTATTTAATTCTCTGATACCAGGCAATGCCAATCTGAAGTAAGGATTTTCTGGGTGTACTTTTTATAGTTTTAAAATGGCATGTTGATCAGGACAACAACTTCTCTCTAAATGCAGATTTCCCTCACATCTCTGTTTTGCAGTAAGTGACCATGAACTTAAAAGGGTTCGTCTTAATGCAATATATGAATAGCATTGGAGAGGGAAAGGACAACATAATATTGTCATTAAGTGGCTGCTAGTTCAATATCTGCAAAGCAATTCAACTTTGATGAGCTAATGTTTGACCTTAATAGGATAGTTTACTTTCTGTCTTCATAAAATCAAATCTCTTGTTGGATTGAAAATTTGAGGATACGCATAGAGAATGCTCCTTTTATTTGTGTGATTTTCCAAATGCTAAGAGAATAACAAATCTCAGATTAAATATTTTTCTTTTAGGCAGTCTATTTTAAATTCTATTCTGGTGGTGATTATAAACTGCTAGGTTGGAGAAGACAACTAATCATGTATCTGAAGTGCTTGAATTTTAAATAAAAAAATTAAACCCAGAGAAAATACTTAATAAACCATTGTTTGTTGAAAATTTAGAAGTGTGACTCAATATAGACAAGAGGAATTTTATTCTCCAGAATTTCACTGACTTCTAAAATGGAACACTATCTTTAAATACCTTGGAAAAACACTGTGATCCTGGACTGAAATATTCTCAGTTACATGTACAGTGCAAGGGCCACCATTTCAATGAATAATGACTCTGTGTATACCTCTACTATGACAACTGTCCTAGTGAGAGGTTAAGAAGGCACATTCTGGATTCTAACACACACGTGCCTGTACTTCCACCACACACACCAAGGAGCAAGCAGGGGCCTTTTGTCACCTTGTACAATAATAGTCACAGTAGTAATGTTCTATCAAAACATAGAAATTCACTTCAAAATCTTTTGTTAATATATAAGCACACATAATAAGGCCATTTTGCTAGAGCACATTCTAATTATACTTACTTAAAACAGCACTTGGACTTTCTGGCTTATACCATCCTAGGTTCAAGCCTAGTTTACAATAGATAGCAGTTTCCACTGTGACGTGTATTATAATAAATCATAGAATTTTCACTCATCAACTCTCCAAATCTCAAGGACAAATGCATGTAAATATATACACAGACATACACACATTAATAAATCAAATTTCAATTTTCCCTTCAAATTATTTTGCCATGTCTTCAGTTATTTTGCACTATGTTAACTCCTCATAGCTCTTCTCTTACTATTTCTGAGACACTAGGAGTGTTTAGTATATTTCCAGAGCAAAGTATCTGTTTGAAACTATATAGCAAATGCTAATTGGTGTCTTTTAAAGAGCTACAAGCCTTGTGTTCTCATTAGAAGACAGTTTCAGTTTTCCCAAGTGCATAGTAATCTCAAGGAGGTCTCTCACTTGTCCTCTGGCATAAAAAAAATTCTCTTAATGATACCAATTAAGAGGTGTGAATGTCATTTCTACATCTTTATTCTGTTTCAGGTCAGTGAGTACAGGACTCAAAACAAAGTCATAACAACCTTATTGAAGCTTGCAGAGTTTTGCAGCATGAGAAATGAAAGGCAAGTATTTTGAAATGACTACATCCATCATATTCTTAGTTAGATATTAAGTTATTCATGTTTTATTTTATTTATTGGTGTATGTTTCTCTATAAAACTAAAGAAGAAAACTATGGAAAAAATTTGTCTCTAACTTTATCTCACTTTTCTTTAATTAATATCACTTGTGAATATAATATTTGGTGTTCTTAAAGCCTTTCAAAAACAATGTGATTGTTGTACAACACTCTTTTGGTTGCTCTTTTAAAGAATGACAGGGACAGGATTTCTTTTTGTAGTTTTCTTTTGATCTCACATCCAAAAATGTTGATTCCATCCTCCTTAATGTTTATGTGTGCCCATTCAGCAATAGTTTGTCGCCTCTATCTGGATCAGCTCATGCCATTGTGCCTTTCAAATCTGATTCTGCTCAATGGGACAGTAAAGATTTATTGCTTCTAGAGTGCTCTTAAAGTATGGAGCACAGGAAATAGGGTCATTGTACAGGAGATATTTTAATCCTGCAGAAGACATTAGGAAATGTGCCTTCTGCAAAAGAGTCATGATTTCCTTACACATAAAAATAATGTTTTTTAATAGTGGTTGAACGTGATTACTGAAAGTGCAAATTTCTACAACTAATTTATTTAACTAGCTTTACATAACCTAACTTTATAGCATATATTTTGGTTTAATCATGAAAAATAAAATATTTTGCACAAATTTATATTGTTGGAAATTTAGTTTTTTACTTTTTAAGAGCATAATAAAGCAAAAATGAAAATGCATAGACATTCATGTTTATTCTAAGTAATATCAGTACGAAGGAATTATTTGGGTTAAGCATGGCAATTCAGAGAAACTTACACAGAATTGTGATTGTTGACTTACATTCTCAGCTCAATTGAACTGTGTAGTCAGTTTTTTTTTTTAAAACAATTTCAAAATTCAATCGAACATAGAAAAATCTCCTTCACCTTTTGGAATTTTGGCTTATTGTTCCTGATTTACATGTGAGCAACTGATAACCCATAAAAGTCATCTTGCTTCCTAAGTTCACTAAAAAATAAGTAAAAAGTTTTTGAAGCCCAAGAAACTGTTAGAGGCATAATTATATTTGAGGCCTTGTGTATTATTTGCCTCACAGTATAACGAAGTCTTTTCTGAATATTAGTTCTAAAGAATGGATTAATAAAATCAATTTCTTCAATATTTATCCAAGAAGCCACTATAACCTAGTCAAATCAAATTGTGGCTAGGAGACTATATTCAGGAGATTTTCAGCAGAACTGCATAGAAGCCTATTCCCATTTGGTACTTACTTCATCTTTCTTTTTCAACATCATCATTATTATTTTTAATAATAAAGCATAAACAATAAAAACCAATAAAGCATAAACAAAAAAAACATTGTCATTAATACAAATGTATTAATATGTCAGATCCATCCCACCAGGAAGGATTAATTCTAAAAATTTCTTGTTGCTCTTTCAACAATTATATATTAAGAAGAACATCCATGTGTGTGTGCAAGAATATACACAAATAAAATATGTACATATATAATATTATATATACTTACATATATACTTTTTAAGGTAATCATATATCTTAAATAGCTTTCCATATGGACACATGTACTTTTATATATAACAGTACACATAACAGCAAAATGATTACAGTATTCTATCATTCTTAAAATATTGTATATACAAATTTATATATATATGTATTTATTTAAATTGGCCTGCATAAAGTTTGCTGTAATTTCGATTATCATCAGTATTCAGAAAAAAACTGATGTATATATGTGATGTGATCAAAATACACAGTAAATGTTTATATAATGGTTGATACACTGTGTCAGCTTGAGAAGTTCAGAGTTTAAGCCACTCAGCAGGAAGCTAAGGTTCTCACTTTGTAAACATCCTCAACCTGTGCAAGAGGAGGGCACAGAGGTGGTGAGAGGGTTACAGCCACTCTGGGGAGGTGGCAGCCTGCATACAATATAAGGGAAGAGAAGAGGTTTGTTCTCCCCGCTTTTGCTCTTGGTGCTTTTGCCCCTCTGCCATGCTGCCTTGCTTCAGCCACGCCACCTGCCTTGGAACCAGCTAATTATGGACTGTAATCTCTACAAATTGTGTGCTAAATAACGCTTTCCTTCCTTAACTTTGGGTGTCTGGCATTTTGCCCCAGTGATGTAATAAAAGTAACCAAGAAAGTTGATACACACTTTAAAAATGTATTGCATTAAATGATACATTGTCATGAAGCCCCCTAAAAAAAAACTGCCTTTAACTTTGAGAACACTTATATCCTATCATTATTGCCACTCTCCGCAGCAGTTCTAAACATTCATTTTTGTGAGTTTCTTTACAGAATATGATTAAAAATGCTGCAAATGTGCTTTACAAGACGATGCAATGAAACAGCAGTCTCATAAAAATATTACACTGTGTCCTCATCCATCTTATCCACCACAGGTGACACTTGCAACTTATGGCTCTTCTCTAAGTACAAATACCATGAAATGTACATGATTTCAGTTAATTTAGGAGGTTGATGACAGTGCTACTAAAGACATGAAAGGGAACTTCAGGAATAGCTTGGGAAAAGTGGCACCAACAATGTGATAAATGTGTTCAAAGTGAGTGACAGTAGTTTGGAAAGATTAAAGGCAATGTACCTTTTACTCTATTGTTTTTTAATTGAAATAGTCACTATTTTTACCAGACTTTTATTACAGACCTTCTAGTTAATGGTATGAAGAGAATTGAATTTCAGGTTTCATTGATTCTAATACATAATTATAAACCTTATTTTAAAGCTACATGATTTCTATTTCTGCATAAATAACAAAGGTCCAGTTATATGAAAGATAATTGGTAGCATGTTTCCAATTAAATTCCTTACAATTTCAATATTGTAGTACTTCCAGGAAGATGATGAAGTGGCAAACAGCAAAGAAATAGCCTCTACTAGATTTGGTGCTCAGACACTGGAAAATAACAATGTGAGGAAGAGAAGAAGGGAGGATGTGGGTCCACAGGACCCAACAAAGATCTGAAGTAATTGAAGCCCATGGGGAGAGCAAAGAGACAGAACTCAGTACAGAAGGAGGTGGCATGCAGCACTTTCTCTCTGAGCCCTGACTCAATGCATGGCAGGGAGCACAAACCTTCAAACATGCAGGGGCTGTTGGCAACCCCAGCGGCCACCATGGGGAAATGCAGCAGTGGAGCAGAGCACTGGATGCAGCAGCCTGCGTGGCTGGTGAGTTATTTAGGCTCAGATGCTCCCCCAGGGTTGAGTGATCAACTGGTAGTCATGGTGGAGAGAAGCCAAGAGAGCCTGGAGATCTGAGTAGCTATGGATTGGCTCCTTTCAGTGCCTCTCAGTGTCAGATTGAGGCAGAACTGAATTCCAGTTGGCAAGAGGTCTAGCAGCCAAGTTAAATCAGGCAGGAGGCACACGAAATGTTCCAAGCTGAACAATGTGAGTTCCAGTCTCACAGCCTGCGACCACCCTGAACTTCAGTGGAAATAATGGTGCAGGCTTGTTGGGATTGTATACTACCCTACCGTAAATCCATGGCTAGGCTGCTGGGATTCATCAACAAGGATCTAGGGTTTGTCTGCTCACTATGTCTACGAATGACAGCAGAGACATGTCCCGAAGTGAAAATTTTTCTTTTTTCCTTGATAGTTTGTTCTTCTTTGCTTGAGTGTGAACATTATTTCTAGTTTTAGTTGTTGTTGTTCTTTTCTGTTCTTGCTTTGATTTCTTCCTTCTCTCCTTCACTTTTGTCTTCCTCACCAGTTTCCCAAAGTTCACGTAACCTTCCTTTGTCCTCCAGCCTTGTTTCTAATCTCTTCCTCTTCTGTTTCTCTATTTTTTTTCCATTTGTCACTTTTAAATTTTCTTCCCTGAGGATAAAATCACCATATTGAGGGCATATTAACTGTATACAATTTTAGGTTTTAGATTTTTTTATGTAACCACAAATATAGTTTATATGATTAAAAGTGGCAAATTAATAGTTATCACATTTTGTCATTTTCTAGGCTATGTTTGATTCTGCTTTTATTCCTAATTGTACCACTTTAGCCAAGGTGACATAGTTGTTTTAATCAGCTATTCCTCCTGGTATGCCAAAACTGAGATTGCCTATGGGTTGTAAACAGCATTATATAAGTCCCAAGAAACAGAGGCTAACTAGGTAGCAGCTTCTCATCCCCAGTAAACTGAAGAGGTAGGATCTTTCAACAGGCTCAAAACCCAAAACACAATATACCTGGAAGACATCTCTGACAATTAATTATTTCCTAAGCATTCTCAATATTAGCAATAAAGCTACCAACTACAAGTAGTTTATAAGCATCAACCCAAAAATTAAACTAAAAAAGAAAAAGAAAAAGAAAAAGGAAGTAAGAAGACATGGAAACAAAATGCAACTCCAGACTTCCAGCTCACCAAAGGGAAACCCAGGGGGCAATGACATAGAACAATTTGTAACCCACACGTCTGGACTTTCTGAAATGGTAACAGGAAACGTAACAAAGTAGATGAGTGAGACTCTAGAAAAAGTCAAATTAGAAATATTTTCTCAGAAAACTATAGAGATGATAGCCATAGTGAAAGACATGGTTAGTGACTCTAGACCAAATAAGGATAAAGAAAAAATTTGCTTAGGAAAATGATGGGACTCATGAATACCCAATGTAGTAAAGCAATAGTCCATGAAACAGATTCAGATACCTAGGAGATTAAAACTTGCATTTGAAAATAAATGTAGCAGAATGAGCTAATGTAAGTACAGAATATCAAATTACAGTTAGAAATCATAAAAAGAAAATTTTCCTAAAAATAGAAAGGAACCATGAGAAATCAATCCAGTAGCTGCTCGGTGAGAAAAATAATACGATTAATCAGAGAAAAATAATATAAGATTGATCAGAATCCACAAAAAAAGTAGGCAATAGCACAAGTAACATAAAAACCTTTTCACAGAAGTAATGCTATAAAACTTCCCAAACATAGAAAAAGAATTTGACTTGTAGATAAGTGAGGCATGTAGAACTCCAATTAGTCATGACCAAACTACACCAAAGCCTATAATAGTCAAGATTCCAGAAATTCAACACAAGAAAAGAATATTAAAAGTTTTTAGATAGTGGCAAGCACAAGGTCCTGTGTTTGGTTCCTGGTATAAAAACAAAACAAAAAGTTTTTAGATAAACAAATCATCTATAAAGGAAAGCCCATAAGAATCACAGCAGACTTCACACAAACCCTCTAGTCAAGGAAAGATTGGAGTGAAGTATTTCAAGCTCTAAAAGAAAATGACCTATAGCCTAGATTGATGTACATTGCAAAACTATTTTTCAAAATTGGAGAAATAAGATATTTCCCTAACAAAGAACACCTGAAGAAAATCATGAACACCAAACCAGCACACCAAAGTATTCTGAAGGATATTCTAGAAAGAAATAACAAAGGCTACAATTCCAAGAACCCCAACAGAATGAATCTACCAGGCAAGGGAAATGATTAAATGGCATGGAGGGAACAGTAGGAAAATAACATGACAAGGATAAGGCAATATATATCAGTTATAATCATCGATGTAAATGGTCTTAATTCAGCAATTAAAAGAACTTGGCAGAATGGATCAAGAATCAAGTTTTAGCAATATACTGCATGAAACCAACATCCTTAATTAAATAAAAATTCATAGATGGAAAGTCAAAGGTTGGAAAACAGTATTTCATGTGAAAAGAACTTGGGAAAAAAAACAGTGATAGCTATTTTATGTGTAGACAGAGTGGATTTTAAGCCAAG